>JANHFX010025590.1:0-33522 GCA_027560015.1 Chloroceryle amazona
CCCAGGGAGCAGGGCCATCTGCAACCAGAGCAGGGTGCTCAGAGCTCCAGCCACCTCCCCTGGGATGGGGACAGGGATGGGGCAGCCACCACCTCTCTGAGCAACCAGGGTCTCACCACCCTCAGGGTAAAAAATGTCTTCCTTCTCTCCAGTCTAAATCTCCCCTCTTTAATACAAAACTATCACCCCTTGTCCTGTCCCAACAGGCTCTGATAAAATGATTGTCCCCATCTTTCTGACAGCCCCCTTAAGTACTGCAAAAAGGTCTCCCTGGAGCCTTCTCCAGGCTGAACACCCCCAACTCTCCCAGCCTGGTCTCCCAGCAAAGGGGTTCCAGCCCCCTGAGTAGGGGTGCAAGGGAGGAGGCCACCAAAACAAGCCTTTCAAAACCTTTCTCTTTTTTTTAGTATAGCTACTGATACCAGAAGGTTGGACTAGATGATCTCCGGAGGTCCCTTCCAGTCCCTACCAGTATGGGATTCTCTTACCTAAAACTCTTACCAGCCTACACAGGAATCTCAGACATAAAATACCTTCTGTGGATATATCATGTGGACCTGCAGCCCAATTTCTACTCGCTGTTAAGCTGATGCAAATCTGATTTTCTGCAACTAAATTATGGAAGAAAGAGAAATTCCCTGCATGCATGAGCTTTATTCCCAAACCTGGAGGGAAGAAGCTGCCTGCCCTTAACTAGTCTGAGACGTGACGTCAAAGAAAAGCTTAAACACAGAGCGTGTCCTGTCTGTGAGTGAGAGCTGGTGGTAGAAAGGCAATAATCACAGTGCTTCTCTGGTTGAGCTGCTGAAGTTTTAATCATTGCTAGGAGCTCAATTAGTCACTGTTATTAAGCGGCCAAACAGACTGAATGTCAGAATGGAAATATTTGACATTTTCTTAACAAACTGAAATATTCCAAAACAAGCCTGTTTGGGGTCTGTTATTCCTACTGAGTTGCCAAAAAGCCCCTCGGCTATCACAGGCTTGATGGGAGTGGGGGATGAAGGGTAACCTCAAACCCAAACACTGACCAAAACCCCAAGTGATGCTTGGGAACCATGCGAGCTGTGTAAGGTTTTCCACTTGCGAGAGGACCTTGGGTTTTCAAGAATTTAGAGATAAAAGAGTTAACCTACATCAGGGAGGATGCAGGGTGGGGGCAGTGGGACACCTTGGCTGGTGCTGGGTGTAAGGGAGAGGCAGTGTTGTTCCTGTGGCTCCATTTCTAGGAGCTACCTCCCAAAAGTAGGCAAGGAAAGCAAAGAGAAGGGAGAATGCTGCAACCTGTCCAGACCCAAAGGGATCTAAGAACCATGTGGAGCCCAAGCATGGGAAGCCCTGCCAGGACTGTGATGTCTCATAAATGACCAGGGTTTAATGGCTTAGGACATAACCCACAAAACAGCTTCCTCATCCCATCTACATGGCAGCAGGTTCTCCCCGTGGCCTGGGGGAGCCAGCAGCAGCAGGACCACACTCACACGTATTCCTGGAAAACTGAAATTCCCCCAGGGCCTCCGATGCCTGGAGAAGCCCCCACTCCCACCTCACACATAGCAATGGTGCTCACTGCTTTCAGCATGGGGAGTACAGGATGCTGAGCCTCTTCGCAGGACCAGAATGAGACCAGGGGAGGAACTGGGCTGGGGGTTTTGTTTGAAGTGAGGCTCTACTAAAAGTGATCCTGCAGATCCCAGCCAGGATGTGGGACACAGCAGCAGGACCACACAGCCAAGAAGCCCACGTTTCTAGCACAGCTGCTGAGACGCCTCCTCACTGTGAAGGTGACAGGGAGGAATCCACAGCTGACATATACATCTTTTTGCTGGAGGATTTCATGTCTTTTCTCAGGCACTGTGACTAATTAAGTGAATTTCCAAAAAAAAAAATAAAATTCAAAAAGAATAAATCCCAGATTTTGCCAGCAGACATTAGACTTTAAAAAAATAAAAATAGGACCTACCAGGGGACAAGTCACATGACTGACTGACCAGAAAAAAATGGTAAACAGCTGTGCCCTAACATCTGTACTGCAGAGTCAGGCACTGCAAGGAGTAAACGACCAGAATAAAAATTGCCAAATTGCTGATAGCTCCTTTATTCAAGCCCAGACAAGATCTGGGGACGGGAGGGACCCCAGAGTCAGTCAGGCTCCCTTCCTCTCACGGGACAGAGAATCACCTAGGGTGGGACTGATTAAAATATAAATTTCTATTCCAAGTGCCTTTATCTAGAAAGATGCTGGTCTAAGTGCAGAGGTTCAAGATGTCCTTTGGTCCATCACCTCTCTGCTGATAGCTCCTAGATGGCCAATCCTCACAGGGACTTGGCATTTTGAGCTGCAACCAAAGCCATGTCAAGTGCCTGTAATGTTTTTATCTTAAATTACAGCAACAGAAACCTGTGACACCCATTTGCTTCTCCCAGGTGGAAGAGTCTGGAGGTGAGGACTTTGCACAGCCCTGGTGGATGTTTCTTGCTCGTAGGAAGCTGCATTGCTTTGCTGGACCTTGCTCCCATTGAGACCAATTAGAGTTGCCTTTAATTTCTTCATCTGGAGTAATGAGATTACATTAGATCCTGTGTTCTCAAACCGTTCTGGTTGAACAGTGGAATTCTAGACTTCATTAGCCCGATGGCTCAAAATCAAAACACAACCACCCTCTCCATTTCTTTTCACAGTTATTAAGCTCATCTCATGAGAGTCAGGGCATGACTCCTCGATTTTGAATATTTATGGTTTGTTTTGCTATCAAGATAAGAGAGAAGGAGAAGCTTGTGGACCACCAGCTCCTACTGCTTTCATTTACAGACCAAGACCAACAGGTATCTGCAGGGCACCCTGACACAGCTAAATCAATCCAGCCAGACTTGGATCTGGATCCCATTGATCACCTCTGGGATCCCCAGAGGTTTTCTTAATATTGACATAAATGCCTGGGCTATTTTTTTTTAATAACAATTGCAATTCCCACATGCTGAAGCCACATCCCAGGTGCCACCCTCTGCATGGGGCATCATCCCTCCATCACCTCCCTGATGGGTCTTAAATTTGCCAGAGCCTCTTAAAAGAAGGTATTTTTAGGCATCCAAAAGAGCTGAAGGTGAATTTACTCATTTACTCCTCATACACTTTTAGGTTTTTTTATTAATGCCCTGTCTGTTGAGACACCAGAAAATGAACTTGCTGAAAGTTGCAATTGAAGCCTCTTTCAGGTGAGCTGAATTAATTAAAGCACTGAGTAAATCCAAACAACCAACGTGTACCAAATGCAAGCCAAAGCGATCTGAAGCAGCCAGTAAATACCATCTCATTGGCACTGGGGGAAGTTTTTTCTTGGACTCTTCTAAAAAGGTTCTCAAAAATAAATGAGTATGTTTGAATAACATTAATGTTCATTTGGCAGTTGTTTCTAAAAAGAAGTAAAAGTGTTTCAAAATTTTTCTTTGTATTTTGTTCCATCAGTTTCTAAAAGAAATAGATTTTAAGTAAGAAAAGAACTTTTTCCTTCCCTTTTGAAGGGGGAAAAAAAAAAGACTATCATTTGAAATGCCTGGAAACAATTTTTTCAGCAATATTTTAGATCTTTCAGCTAGCTGGAAGTGTTGTTATAGCTTTGCTCTGACTCTAGAGAATGTACTTTGATATCAGTAATTAAAAAAAAAGGGCTGAAGAGCAGACTACCGAGTCTGCCTCAAAGTCTCAGCTTGCATAAATCAAAGGGGAGCCATAAAAAGAGGCTCAAAAGTTTACACGAGCTGTGAATCTGCTCCATTTCACTATAACTATGTGCACTGAACGTCACTGACGCTTCCACGCACTCATGGCAGTGTCGTATTAATGCTCTGAAATCACACTTGTGAGCCACAGCCTTTAAATGTCACTTGAGGAAAAGGATTTTAGAACACGGCAAGTATTTGAAAACTTGGTTTTGGTTGAAGGATGAGGGAAATGGACAGTCCTTTACGCTTTCATTTTTTACTCCTCACTCAATACTGACTTGCTGTGGCTTATCACACAGCCCGGCTGGCAACTCTCCAACCTCCAGTGAAACCAATGGAGAAAATCACCGGGAACATTTCGGGGCTGGAATGATGAGTTTTGGTAATGAATATTTTAAGCTCCTTTGACATTTGCAGCATTCGTTCCCAGAGCAGAGATGGATTTAAAAGACAGGTCGAGGATCCTGGCAGGGTCTGACATCACCGAGCTGTCACGCTCAGCAAAACCTTCTAATGACAGGAGTGCCAAAGTCCTGCAAAACCTGCTGTTCCCGTGGGTTGGAGCTTAGGAGTTAACTCAAGTCTCTTCTTCAGATCATCTCTGGCTTTGCATTTTGTCTGCAGTGCTTTTTATTGTTGTTTTATGTCTTGATGTGTTTAATTAATCGCCCTAAGTGCTGATAGTTTCCCATCAGACAGAGCTCTTTTCGTTGCTCAATGTGGCTGAGCTGTGTTGTGCTGTCCATGAGCAGTGGATGAGGGTTTCTGGTATTCCTTTGATCCATCAATACACAAAAAGGAAGGAGAGACAAATCTGGACCTTCAAGAAGGTCCCTCCAACAGTACTGCTGATTGCTCTGGTAAACCCCTATCGACCCCAAAAGGGAGACTGTATCTGATACCCCGTGGGCTTTGGCTTCAATCCCCAAACTTTTATCAACTAATATACAGACTCATAGAATCACTTTGGTTGGAAAAGACCCTTAAGATCATCAAGTCCAACTGTTAACCCAATGCTGCCAGGTCACCACTAATCCTGTGTCATTCTACATCGTCATAATTAAGTTCTTTTCATTTTTTCCACTTCTGGGGCTTGAAAGTAGGCACCTAAATTTATATATAGGTTTGTAAGGGCACGGCCTGATTTTCAGAGGGCCCAAGTACTGACACCTTCAATACTTTCCCCATTAGCCCTCTGAAAATCAGCATCTCCTCTGTATTTCCCCCTTGTCTTATTTAAGCAAAAGAGATGAGAAACATCTGCCTACTTGTGTAACAAAACACTTGACCCTATTTGCATTGACCCTGCCATATTGCACACCTAAATATCCTGTATTTACCACGTTTGAATGGATTTTCCCAAGCCAAATGTTCTGCATGACCCCTGAGCCTGCTTGCTACGGGTAGGAAACAGCGTTGAGGCTCATGAGCCTGCGTGCCCTGCTCCCATTGATCACCTGAAGCCACTGTTCTGTGTGTCACAGCATGTCACCAGAAAATAGCAACGGAAAGACTGGGAGTGGGCGAGGTGTTTTTGTCTTCTGAGCCTCGAACAAGACCAAAAAAAAAAGGAAATGAACTCAAAATAGAGCTTCAGATGCTTCTCCCACAGAGATGGGAGATATTCCTCCCTGCAGTGTGGGAGTCATCCAAATGTGAGGATCCTGAACAAATCTTTCAGGTTAGAACTAATCTCGTATTTCAATGCTGTAATTAAGGACCATTAAATATTTATACTGTTGGGATACACGCAATGGAAATTAATACCTGTTCAAATAAAAAGGCTTAAACTGGGAAGAAGGTTAAAAGCAAAAGAGAACAAAATATCAAGTTGGATTTTCTTTCCATTTTTATTCTCAGCATTCCTTCTGCTAATGTGTTATTTCACCCTCAATACCTCTGACAATACCAGCTGCTTTGATCCCAAAGGCTTATTTGCTCCCTAAATCAGCACGTTTGTAGTAGTTTAAATAAACTCAGAAAGGCTCAAAGCCCAACAGAGAGAGATAAAATATACTTTAAAAAGCCATGAAGTCAGGATGGCATGTGTTCCTTAATGACTTTCCTGGAGGCTAGATCTCTTCTTTCCCCCCCAACTCCTCCTCCTCATCTACCTTCCTTCTGTTTCCTGGCTCAAATTAGACTGCAAGATCTTCTGGATAGTGAACGCATCTTTCCTGTGCAATGGGCCATGAGCTTCACCAAAGCCCCTGGTTGATCCTGGGACTAATTTTCCATCTGTTGTCAAGAGTACCTCTTTGGTCAAGTCCCAAAACAAACACAAGGAAAAAAAGGCCAGTTTACCCATGATGTACTAATCCTTATCTCCACACTGCTCGTTTCTCATCTCCGGAGACTCCTTCTAAAACGCAATGGGTTATTTTGCACTTGTGCCAATGTAGTGGAGAGGCTGTGGACAATCATAACAAGCCCAAACAAGTTATGGAAACTGTAAGGTCTGCTTTGATACACGGGGTAATTTATTGCCTGCTGCGTTCTGCTAGTGGCAGGATTACATCTGCCCCAGCCTAAATGGAGGACTAAGGAGGTGCCGCACGATGAGGGGATTGCACACGATACTGAGTGTCCTAAAACTGCCACTGTAAAAAAGCAACCTCTCCTGAGTGTAGGTGTGGGAAAGGAGGAACAAATGGAGTAAAGATGAATCAGTTTTCTTTGAACATAGTGAGGATTTTTGTCTGTGACAGCAGTGAGATCAAGGCCGTGTCTTGCTCTGATTTATAGCCCCCTTTCACCCTCTTTTTGGATGGTGGTAGTGATAGTGCTTGTTCCATATGCTGCAGGCTTCTGCCCTTCTCAAGACTTTCTCAGAATTCAAATGCCAGGGACATAACTTTGCCAGGCTCCCTGGACTTAAAATGCCTCAAATGAGGCCACACAGTTTTAAAACATGACTTCTCCAACACTGCCATCCCTCAAAACATCCAGGGGAGGTTAATGCTATGGGAAAGCTGAGAATGCAACTTTCCCACTAAAGGGGTAAAAAAACAAAACAGAAGAGCTGAACTTTATGTTTGCTGCCAGTGCTCGAGCCTGGCTTAAGCTGCTCTTCCCATTTTATCACCTCCCCAACATGCAGCAGCACAGGGTCCTGCTGCTCCGGGCTTGGTGCATCACGGTCCCCTCACAGCATCACCAGGTAAGCAGTGAGATGCCAACATTCCACCACCTCCCTGAACACTCCCCTGGCCTGTCTGCAACAGAGTCCACTCTCCTGCTTCCAGAATTTGAGGAATCTGGTTTAGATTAAAATTAATTCCACCAATTTTCTCCCTAGCAAATCAAGGGGAACTCTCTAGTCTGTTTGCTGGCAGAACATAGATTGCTCATTTATAACTGTTTGCATTTCAAGTAAAATGGTTTTCTGGGGAGAGGCTGCTCATATTCCAGGAGGAAGATGCATCTTTCCTGCTCGTGGCTTGAGAGGAATGATCTGGAAAGTGGCTAAATAACCTCATCTGGAGTCCAGCATTTTGCCACGTAGCTCTGCCCACACACATTGCTGGTTACAACTGACTTTGGTTCATTTCAGATATAACTTCTGCTCATTCAGCTTGAAGAAAGGAAAACCACTAATACAAGAAGTTTTGGTGGGTATGGTAGGAGGAGCTACTGAGAGATGGCCACAGGTGGATTTCTGACTCACAGTGCATTTTACAAATGCACAAAAGAAATCAGCAGCCCCAGCCAACCCCAACACATACTGGGACTGGTTACACACACCGGGATCACCCAGCTGAGAGGTATAAATGGGAGCCAGGATGCAATTTACCTGTCTTGCCTGGTTATCTACCTTAGGAAGACTGAAATTGCACACAGCAGTGATGTCTTCTGTTCTCTGATTTCAAAACCAACTTAAAACATCGAGTGCAAGTGAGGGTGCTGGGTTTTGACCAACTGACTCCCACCTCAGGTCCCAGTTTAAGTCAGATCTGTCCACTTAACTGTACTTTACACTTTGAAAATCCTTCCTCTGGCCTCTGTTCTTGGTCCTCACACGTCAAGGCAAAGAGTATTCAGGTCATAGCAACAAAACCCATTCTCTTTCTGCACAACTCTTTCAAAAGCTACAGAAAATTAGGTGTATTGATCTATCTCTCTGCTTATACCCACTAAGGAACAGTCACAAGTCAATCTGAAGTTGTTGCATCCATGTCCCTGTGTCCAACCTGCCTATTTCCAAGCCTCTTTTGATAGCCTCCGATCAACAACCACATAAAACCTTCTGCACACCATACTGTAATTCTCCTCTTCTAGAAGCAATTCGTGTAGTTGATCTTAATCCAAGGCCTTCCAGCAGCAGAAAGTTTCTCTGTATTAAAAACACGTGTAAATCTGGCAGATTATGTCAATAAATGCCGAGAACAACAAACACTTGCATTCAACAAGTAGCCACCCTTTCTTATAAATGTTTATATAGGAGAACAGGCACAAAATCTTTGTTTACCATGCAGCAAAGCACCCCAAATGAAGGGATTTTTAAGTATATACACAGCATTCATCGGCTAAAAATCTGTACTTGGGAAGTGACAAATCCTGAGTTGAGTTACACTCAGACAGTTTGATGCTTCTGAAATGAGTTCCAGGACACCGTGTCTTTGCCAGCAGCAAAGAGCTCTCATGGACCATTCCCAGTGGTGGCCATGTAACTGCACAAAAGTTGTATCATAGAATGGTGGGGTTGGAAGGGACCTCTGGAGATCATCGATTCCAACCCCCCTGCCAGAGCAGGGTCACCCAGGGCAGGCCACACAGGAACAGATCCAGGTGGGGCCTGAAAGTCTCCAGAGCAGGAGACTCCACCACCTCTCTGGGCAGCCTGTTCCAGGCTCTGTCACCCTCACAATAAAGCAGTTCCTCCTCATGTTGAGGTGGAACCTTCTCTGCTCAAGTTCATACCCATTGTTCCTTGTCCTATTGCTGGGCACTACAGAAAAGAGCCTGGCCCCTTCCACTTGACACCCACTTCTCAGATATTTATAGGCATTCATAAGATGCCCATATACATTGTACACATATTAAAGTCAAAATATGACTGTACAGCCACAGCTTTACCCAGCCTCACACCTTGGGACTATGTTACATTCACATCACAGTGCTTCAAGCAGACCAAAGGTCTTCACTGGCAGGACTGTATCCTTTTGATATTTTCATAAGGTGCTTATGGATTAAACACGGACAAAAATAATGGTACAGAATATAAAGGGAGCTGGAGCCAGCAGGTACTTCCCAGCTTGCATATTTTCCATGTGCACTGCATGGCCTGGCTGCTGGAGTGAGCTTCTGGGCAAACACAGCTCCTCAGGACCCTATGCCCTCTGGTTTGTGCCAGGGCCCCCTGGGCTTGCCCAAGGTGTTTTGGGAGAAGTGTCCAGCACTGCTTTCCTCTCCCTTGTCACAGGGCAGGAGGAAAATGCCTGAGGACCCAGCTCCTGATTCCAGCTTTGCAAATGAGCTGGAGATCAACCAGTGGGACGGCAGGAGATGGGCACCTCGCCAAAGACACAGACTGGTGAATAAATCCTTACCAATGTCTGGGGGCTTTGTTGGTTTCTCTCTTTTTCCCAGTCTGTTGGCAAGACAGAGAACTTTATAAATTTCTGTTGGGTTGTTTTGTTGTTTTTTTCAAGATCCTCAAGGAACGAGAGACTTTGGGGGCAGATACAAACAACTTGCCATCCATCAAGCAAGTAAGGACCTAGAGAGGGCGAGGATTAGACATAAACCCACAGATGGGCAATTTTTCCCTTTGGCATCAACATTTTTCTTTTAATTTCTACAATCTTTCCTACAGCGAGATGCTTTGGCAGATTCCAGCTTTACTCCCCCAAGCAGTGGGTATGGGTGTGTGCTAAAGCAAGGAGGTGAGGCAACGTGTCCTCAGGGGACAGGGATGTACCTACAGTCACAGCCAGGGTGACATGGGCAATGCCCCAGGGAACCAGCTGAATCCAGAAGTTGGACTTGAATACATTCAAAATTAATTGGCAAGGGAGTATTTTTTAACCCTTCATTGCTAACCACAGATTGCCTTTAAGTGAAAGGGTTTCCCTTCCATACTGTTCCCAGGAAACAGCAAAATGAACTCAGCCCCCTGGAAAGAGAAGGAAGAACACTGATGAACAGCTGATCTCACACAGGGACAGGCTAAAAAAAATGACACCTTTTTCCAAGGGAGCAAACAATGAACTGTAAAAAATATAAAATAAAGTGCAGCTGATCAAACCTGGAACATTTCACATTATAAGTAAGGGGACAAGGTTTGCTGAAGGATTTAACCTTTCCTCAGTACCCTGTCCTACCCACTCACTTTCTCTATTTCCTTTGGATTTCATAATCTTGATAATTTCCTATTCTGGATGCAAAGAATCAAGTAATAGTCACTTAGGGAAAAATGTATCAAACGTAGGAGAGTTGTTTTTTTTCACTTCTGCTGCTTAATAACTTTAGGAATGTGGGTCAAACTATTTCTTTCTCTCCTTCTGTTACACTAGTGACACATGTAGATTGAGAGAGGGTCACTTGCCCTGTTCCTCAGCATCTTTTTTAATTGCATGAACTTAAGGCAAGCGTTTTTGGGACACCCTCTACTGCCTGCCATGGGATTAGGTCATGCTTTGAAAAGGTCTTTGAGACCCTCCAGCCAGAAGAATCCCACCAAGCTAAAGCATCACCTGCCAGTCATCCTTCCTAGCCCCATGGTCAGCATAGGCTCTGGCCCCCTGTAATTAATACCTTGTGCAGAGAAAAACTGGAGCATCCAAAAAGCAGCATGTATGAAGGGATAAGGGAACTCGCAGAGACAGCACAAGAGAAAAAAGTATCTGGCACCTCTTAAAGACAGTCAAAGAGCATGTGCAGGAGGGCAGAGGCTATCCCAGAGATACTGATGCTGGCACACCAGGCACCCAAGGGTGCTGAGCAGGATGGGATCAAGCCGTGGGCTGCCTCCCCTCTGCAAGCAGGCAAGGTGGAGCCAGCCAGACAAAGTCCCCTAGGGCTGGAGTTCAGAGAGCCACAAAGCCTCCAGGGACACTGGGGCAGCAAAGGGTATGCCAAGGAGATCACAACACTGCACCAACACTGCTCCTTCCACACCTGCCTTTCTCATTTGGGTCACCCATCACGCTGCGACATCAGCCACAGGCTACTGTTAGGGCTGGGGTTTAGAAAGCCACAGAGCTTCCAGCTTCAGGGACACTGGAGCTCTCCCAGCCCCCCGTTAGCCCCTCACAGCAAACCCTGCCACCTTGCACATGCAGCTTTACACCCACCCCATCCAGCTATGGCCCAGCAGGACCCATTGCCCACTCCAACAATCCTTACAGATAAAAAGGGAGCCGCATTTGCTTTCCTCCTCCCCACTGGTCTTTACTGGCACAGTGGTAGCTGCAGACAAACATTCACTGGCTGCCTTCAAAGAAAATTTCCACTTATTGAGTAATTCAGTAACTCTTGGTTTGATCCCTGAGAAAGGAGATCTGGCCAATTCTATCCATGGTGGCAACAAGATGTTAACGAAAGGATTCTATCAACAGCTCTGTGGTTGACTCCTTTATTTATATAGGAGCTGGCAATAGACACAACTACAGTAGACTAACTTTGGCATAGCTTCACCCTGAAAACAATATACTGGGGCCAAATTTTAGTCCAAGTATTATATATCTATTGCCCTGCCTGCCTTTCTGTTTAATTTGTTTGAACTGACAAACTTTAATTCCAAGACTGCAATTACAACATAACTTGCCATTAGGTTTTTTTCCAGGCTATATTATTCATTTGAAGGGCAAGTGAGTTTGCTTCTCACCGAGTTTAAATATGAAGGTTAATTTTCTTCGAGCTAAAGGAGTTGGGTTTTGACTTGATTTCTATGCATTTGGGGCAACCAGCACAGCTGTGAAAACATAATTGCTGGTAGAAATTTAGGGCTGCTCATCCTCATTTTCCAAATTGCTCGCTCTTCTGCGTGCTTTCCTCATCGCAGCTCTCTGAAGCGGCCGCTGATTAGCTACCACAGGTGCAATCCTTCTGGACCCTTCCCTACCTCCGACTTGAACATTTCCAACTACATTCTGCATTGCAGAAAATAGCCTAATTAGAGGGGAAAAAAAAAAAAAAGCTGATCCATTAAAATAGCAAGAGCAGGAGGGAGTGTTATTTACCCTGTTCAAGTCAAGGGGAAATTTACCCTTAGCATCAGCGGGGAGAGGCAGAGGATGTGCAGCTCTGTGCACCCGTGGTGTCCGCTGGCAGGGGTGAGAGGATGGCAGAAACCTGTTATTTATGGCCTGTGAATACAATAAATGTACAGCAGCAGCATCCCCAAGACCTCACCTCTCTGCAGCCTCCAGACAGGACAGAGGTTTTTCTCTGCAAAGCAAAGCCCCCGTGGGGATGAGGAGACCTTGGGGGATGCGGCGGTGAAGCACAGGGCAGTGTCCAGAGCTATGGCTGTAACGAGCACATAAATCACCCCTAACGACCCCCTGGTCTGACCAGCATGTGTGGGGGGACAGCGAGCCTGGCCCACGCCTGCGGTGGCCGCTCGAGAAACGCTTCGGGTTGCAGTGAGCACAAATGGCTCTTTCACACGTCTCAGCAGATGTTACTCATTTTCTCCTCATCTGACTTTAAGATTTGGCTCCATTCTTTCCCTGCTCCCAAAGCCCAGCAGTTGTCCTAGAAACCTCTCCCGGCTCGTCCATGGGCAATAAGCTACCCCGGCTGTTTGGCAGGGGTCGGTTGCGCATCTGCAGGCATCCCACCCCTCCAATTTCTCATCCGGATTGCTTCTGTCTTCCCCACTGAAACTCGCCTCATCTACTGGCTATTTCCGCTGCTCCACTGCACACGATGCTATTCATCAAGGTGCTTGTCCCTTCCGCATAGTGACCAGCACTCCAAAATACATCAGGACAGTTGAAGAATTTGGATGGAGGATAGGAACAGCAAGCAGGACCAGATGTTCCGTGGGAAAGACTAATGCTGCGCCTCTGTAACACGGCATCCAAGGTTCAGCCCTGGACCACAGAAGGCTGAAGAGCAGCCAGCGGGGACACTGCAGCTCCATCCTGGGGTGGAGATGCAGAGGGGCAGAAATGACTCCCAAAAATGCAAAAATTATTCCCTTCGTATGGGTGGCTTTGCCCTTGTGTAGATGCACTAGAAGAATTTGGGTTTGTAAAAGGTACCAGCGTGTTGTCAGCAGAGTGCCCACTGGAGCAGATGGCTTTGGGGTAATTAGTCCCATTGGAAAACCTTGGTTGTATGGACAAAAACCTACTGTGTTTTGTTCCCAGATCTGTCTACTGCTTAGTTCCCCAGCTCTGCAGGAAAACAAAACATCTTCTGCACGGCCCCGGCAGCGTGTGGGCCATACTGCCTGGACTGAACAGTCATCCGTGTGAGTAGGAGTCTGTAATTCACAGGATACCTTCCCATAAACTATCTTTTCATTTATTTGAAGGATCCCAGAAGAAACTAAAAAGCCTCAATAGATGTTTCCATTTTTGCCCCATCAATAGTTTCAGCTATACTGCACTTTGCAAAGGAAAAAAGTAATACAACCAAATTCCTAGAAATGAATTGCTGACAATACTTGAGTTTGCTCAAATCGATCTACCAGTTGTGCATCGCAAGACACAGAAGTCACCAACCCATCTATAACTCAAGATAAGTAACATTCCCCATGGATTCCTCTTGTTATATTAAGCACACAGATCACCCAAAGTCACTTGTCATCACCACCAGCAGGAATTGACCTAAAATAAATCATCAGAGAGCTGCAGTGCTGAGGAGCCCAGGGTGGTGGGAAAAGGTTCGACTCCTCTGCGGTTCAGGGAACGTGTGTTTGCCTGGCTTGGAACTCCCGTGCTCCTCAGCATCAAAGCAGAAAGGACCTTCCAGCCAACATCACCCCAAACACGTTCTCAGCAATTCAGAATTTCACAAGAAATTCTGAGATGAAAATAAACTCCTCAGTCAGGTGTGTTCATGGGAACCACAATTAAAATGTTAACACGTAAGGAGGAAACCCTCTGCACAAAGTGTCTGGTTTACCCCAGCTCTAAGTTCACCAAAAGCAAGTTTAGAAAAGCAGTAAAATAGTAAAATAAAAGCAATCATCACCGATGGTTAATCAGTAGGTAACTCAGGGCTGCAGCAGCATTTTCACAGGGATGAAGTGCACAAAGTGACTCGGTGCTCTTTGTTGCGTGCTCGTATGAATGAGAAATGAGAAAAACATAAATTAAGAATAGCTTCAGGTAATCAAACCTCAGCCGCCGGCACTGAAAGCTGATATATCCAACCACTGACTTGTTTTCCTCTGGGAAGAGATTTGTGGTGATCCTCGACACAAGAAATGTGCCCGTCAATTACTGGATTTATGAGTGTGCCACCAGCAACCCCGCAGCCACCGGCTGAGGGACGGCACACAGAGTTTTTCATCCACGCTGGATTTCAGGAAGGAAAACACCAATAAATACCTCACGGCCATCACTTCGAGAAAACTTCTGAATATTTCATGAGCAGTGGAGTAAGTGTTGGCTGTGCTGTGTCCGCTCCCATCACCAGCCCAGCAATCAGGGGTGCTGGGAAGGTGAGAGGAGCCATTATACAAGAAAATTCAGAAAATTACCCTGTGTAAACCCAACGGCACAGCACCAGGTTTTGATGACGGCCCTGAGCTCAGCCCTTGTCTACAGAAACTCATCGTGTCCCATCACGTTATGGCACCAGGGTGCATTTTTCGGCCGTGGTCCCTGCGGGTGCAGCTCAGGCAGCTGCAGCCCGAGCGCGGGGAAACGCCGGCGGCGGAGCCGGGCTCCGAACAAAATGAATTAAAAGGGAATGATTTCCCCAAACGGAGGCTGGGGGGAATCATCAGAAAGAAATTAAAATCAAAACAACTTTTCAGCAGGAAACAATGAAGCAGATGTAATCATATTTATTACTGGAAACTGCTAAACATGCCAATTAATTTTGAAGGGACTTAAATGGATTAAGCCAGGTTTTCTACTGGAAAATATGAAGGAGTCATGAATCAAGCACGACCTTCAGCAAAGTTTTTTTTTTTCCTGGAAGTCTGTTCAGAAATCAAAGAAAGAAAAAGATCTGGAAATTCACAAAGTGGACTGTAACCTTTCTGCTCTGTTAGTTTTATCAATTCCCCCATGACCCTGCCTAGAAATATTAGAGGGGGAGGCAAAAATCAAACTGCTGTTTCCATAGGTCAAGCTGGTCATTTTGGTCTGAACCAGAAAAGCATTTGACTGGGACCAAAATCAGCCAAATAAGCATTTTGTGATAAATAAAGCACAGAAATAGGTTCAAGTTCATTTGGATGCAGAAAAGTTATACAGATGATTGAATGCTTAGATAGACCAGGGCACAGACCACCCCTGTTACCATCCAGAGATATTATTATTACATGTAGGAAATAAGCATCCATCTTTATTTATTTACATTGACACAAGGATGGGGAACTCCTTTCTCACAAAAATATATGTTTAAAATTGTGCATCCAACATTGGGATATACAGTAAAAACATGGACAAACCCCCTACAATTCCATAGGAGCACTGAGAGTGGTTTCTCGACTCTTTTTTCACATGCTTAGAAGACCTTTACCCACACTGCTTCCTGGAGCGTGCAGAAAGAGAATTGAAAAGTGTTTTTCCAGTAAGACTAGAAAATCCATTTAATTTTTCTAAAAGGAAATTAAAAGTACCTGACAGCACTGAAATCTGCCCACTGTAAACGTTGATTTTGCAAAGGGACGTTTTGCTTCAGAAAATTATCCGGAAATATTCAACTCAGCTCCACTTATCATCATTCCCTTCCCTTCCTTTCACATTTTGTAAAGCACTCCTTGATTTCTTACGCAAAATTGTCACGTTCTTCCCAAAATAGCACAACGTTCAGAGAGGTTATAAGGAGGTACTAATGAAATTGTGGTTATTTAAAGAGCACAAGATAAATATGACACGCACGCTTGCACAAATAGGAAGCAGCTGGAAGAATACAACAATGTCAGGGTTATGTGTAAACTCCATTTTTCTATCAAAAACTATGGAGACAGAAAATGAACCGAGAAAAATTCATTGTTTGCTTAAGCTGAGACTTATTGCTGCCGATTCTGGATGTGGCTTGTACAAGAGACAAATTGCTTCACGTTTCCAGGCTTTGCTATTCTGATCTCAGCAAGAAAGTTTCATTCTGATTTCCTCCCTAATAGCTTAAATCTATTTTCTTTGGCAGATTCATTGCAGATGTGAAAATATTTTGTCCCTAAGTGCGAGCAGTTTTTCTTTTCCACAAAGTGACCTAAACCCCTGAGATTTTGACCCATTTTTATGTACTGATCCACTCAGTGGATCTTTGGCTCTGTAAGAAACAGAGATGAGACTTCTTCAACAAGGGGATGGTGGCACTTGAGCTGTCTCTGCAGGGTCCTTCAACAGGCAACGGGTAGAGAGACATCTCCAAAAACTGGTCTGTCCTGAACGAGTTGTTTGGGTACATACCCAGAGACGTAGAGGACACCTGCTTGGTGATCATAGATCTTCAGCTGAGGGACAGGGAAATCCTGCCCTGGGAATCCTTGGGACTGGGAAGGAAATATGCCATAAATTCAGGCTGACCTTGCTCATCTTCACAGCCCTAACTCCCAAACATTGCCATCACACAACAGCCACGTGAGCCATCCTTGTGGAAAGGGTTAAAAAAAACCCCCTCAAGTAATGAGAAGCGAGTCGCCTCGGGGCATTTCAGCTGTTGAAGTGCAGGTGTCACTTATGGAAACCTCACAAAATACAATCCTTTTCCTACCACCAATACTAAAGCCCATGAGGAATTACTCTCACACTTACAACCAGATGCTGCAATCACCCGCTGTCAGAGAGTGGGGGGGAAGGACCCCACCACATCTCTCAGGCGCAGGACACACGGAGCCAGACTGCAGTCCCAGGGACACCAGTGCAGGACTCTGCTAGAAGCCATGTGGCCGTACTGGAGCAGTACCAAGGATGCTGGAGCAGGAGCTGGTCATCTGTCTCTTAGAGCAAGCTGGAGGCCACCAAGCCAGTTCATCCTTATTTATGGGCTACTCCAGCAGCCAAACCCATTCAGTCATATCCCTTCATTGCTTTTTAAGTCTTTGGTCATTAACTCTAAATTCCTTCACTAGGAGGACTTTATTTTTAAATTTAATCATAGCTCAGGTGCAGGAAACACTGCCAGTGTGGTGCTTTGCTCATTGCCTGCTTTCTCTGCCCTCCTTCAAGTGACAGGTGAAGCCTACAACGTGGAATGGAAGCACTTTAAATACTGCTCTGGGTGCTGCATTGCTGGGTGGAACGCTACTGAGCCATCAATCTTTTCATGCCCTCCCTGGGCATAATGCACAGCAGGGCCCAGCACTGCACTGGCTGTCTCTGTCCCCTTGGAAACTCAGCCTCCATGGCCCAACTCAACACCTTCAGTCTGTTTTTTATCCATGGTTTGCACTGCCCACCCAAAGAACACACCCACGGGGAGGGCTGGACCCTGCTGACCTGGCAAGGGAGATGAGCAGGAAGGAGAAAACTTAATAGAGTCTCCCAGCATCCAGCCACCACTCACAGGGTACTTTCTGGAGCTCAATCTGGACTAACACCAGTGATAGTAAATAACCCCATCTTGGCAGGATATCTTCTCACTCTCTACAATAACCTGAGAGGAGGTTGGGGACAGGTAGGGTCAAGTCTCTTCTCCCAGGTAACAAGTGATAGGAGAGAAGGAAACAGCCTCAAGTTGTGCCAGGGGAGGTTTGGGTTGGACACGAGGAAAAATTTCTTCCTCAAAAGGGTTGTCAAGGGCTGGCCCAGGGCAGTGGTGGAGTCCCCATGATCCCTGGAGGGGTTTCCAAGCTGTGGTGCTGAGGGACATGGGTTAGTGGTGACCTGGAAGCTCTGGGTTTATGGTTAGACTTAAAGGTCTCTTCCAGCCAAAATGATTCTGCGACTCACAAGTCTGTCCACCTCCATTTCCAACCCATTTACACCTTTGTGGCTATTCAAACAAATACCCTAGAAAAATATATATATTATTTTTTTCCATATCATCATCTCTTCACAGGACAAAAATATAAGACGACAAACTTCAGAGGAATGAAGGAATTACTCTGCTTGAAAAGGCTCATGATATTAATCACCATAAGCTAAGGTTCAACTTGACATAGTAGTGGCAGAAGCAATAAGGCATCAGCTATTTCCAGCTCACATTTCTTAAACTAAATACACAGCAAGGCGCATAGTGAGGAAGAGGAGGAGAGGCTGAAGGTGCCCATCACCCACTACTGCCAAGTGGTGCCCGCAGCTCACACCATCACCTGCTTACAGGAGGGTCGTGCCCACCCCAGAAACCCGTGTGTACGTGGGAGAAGAGCAAAGCAATGGGATGCTCGTTTGGCTCAGTCCCTGGGGAGGTTATGTTTTACTAAATTAATAATCTGTTAAGATCTTTTCAGCTTCTTAAGAAACTAATCCAGACAAGCCCAAAGGTACTAATAACAGTTCAGTCTGGGCTTGAAGAGAGATTAGAGAATATTTATTTTACTTCTAGTCTTTTCTGGTTGCTCCCAACCTTTCCTTGCACAAGGATCTAAATGAGGAAATATGAACAAAAAGACTAAGTAGTAGGGTTTAAGTTGAATTAAATTCCACTGGGGGGAAAAAAAAAAAAAAGAAGAAAAAAATAACCAAGCCAACCTCAGCAAAATTGATCCACTTAACATTCAACAAAATAAATATGCAGGAACACGCTTGGCTGTGCAGGTAGAAAATTGGGGATTTATAGGTGCATATTTCAAAACTACTGCAATGAACTTCATCTGATACTTAAATCTCAGCTCCCAGCTCCCAGGACACTGTCATACTTGAACTTTCCTGCTTGGATTGGTTTTGCTTTGTTTGGGGGTTTTTTGATCTCTCAGCATGAGCGTGTTGACCCGGGTGATGGAGAACACCCCTAATCTTGCCTTTTTTTTTTAACCATAGAATAAAACTCCACTTTCTCCTAAAATCCTCCCTTTGCTCTGAAATCCAGCATAAATATATGAACACAAAGGAAAATGGGAAGGCTCAGGTCTGGAATTCAGGTTGCTCTGACCACTCTGCCTGTACCCACAGGGCTCAGGGCCAGGGCAGAGAATTTTATTGCCCACAGAACACTTTATGAAAGGAGGGTGGTTGTCCAGGAAACATCTCAAGGTGAAAACAGCAAGTAGCAATGGCTGGGGAAGAAAAACCAAACCAGAACTGAAGTGAGTTTGCTTTAAGCATCTCTGCTAAAATATATAGTCTAGAAACTGCCCAAGACAGCGCCTGGGAAATCGATACCAGGAACCTGTGAATTCGCACTGCTAGCCACTTTTTGGTCTTGCTCAGATTTATGGGCTGATAAGTGGATCATGCAAGTAGGTATAAAGCTGCAACAGGATTATGTGTGAATGATAAGGAGGTTACAGTCTAGGAGGAAGCCCAAGAGAAGGCTCTGGTGGTTGATGGGGAGGCACTGCAGCGCTTTACATCGTGCTTGGCAGCGGGACAAAGTGCAAAGTGAGACGATGGTTGGGTTACAGATAGGAAAATAGAGGTGGGGGGCCAGTTTCACTCTACCTGCAATAGAGAGAGAGAAATTCTGCCTGTCAGCACCCACCAGGCCCTAGGAGTAGTGTATCCCCCTGATTCTTGTTAGGCTTTCCTTGGCTGGTGCCTGCCCCTCAGCCCTGCAACCACTGTGTTTCACGGAGGCAATGCCCTAGTCCATGTAACTCCTGTGTGCCGAGAGGATCTCTTTGGGTTATTACACTGATTATGCCATTTTCACCCTGTTTAAATTATCTCAAAGCCTTAAAAATCCACTTACTCTAGTACGAGGAATATTGGCATTAATTCTGAGTAATTATATTAAATATTTATTTTTATATATATCAAGTAGTTTACCCTTTTTGTTTGAAGTTATTAACCCTCCTCTTGTTTTTGGAAGTTAATTAGCACTGCTAATTTACAGATGGGGAGAGCAAGACAAGAGGACATCACATGATTCCCACACTGAGCCCTAAGCTGGGGACCGGAGCCAGTGGCCCCAGGCTGTGCCCTGGGCTGGGTTTCTCCCGGGGCTTTGCTGTCAACCCAAGGCCCCAGCTCTTGACATGGTGTGGGCTGGAAACAGCCCTGGGAGCTTCAGGAAGCTGGCAGTGACAGGGTAGAGACAAGCAAAGAAAGGTGCCATGAGCACCACCTTGGGAATAGAAGGATCACATTTTTTTGTAGGGGCAGGAAAACATAAATGAATGCAGAAAAATAAATAAATAAATGCAGCAAAAGTCCTTAGGGTTTTTTTTTAAGCCCTTGCAGCCCCCTCCTCTCTAAAAGAAGGCTCCAGGCAGAGCCCCAGGCTGTACTTCAAACTCCTGCAGAGCTGAATAGCAGCACAGCCCCGTTACCCAGCAATTTCAGCCCTTGCCCAGCTCCCGCACGCCAGGGTACAAAGCAGCCAGATACAGGTGCTCAGCACTGTCACCTGCAACCCGTCAGAACCCGTCAGCTGGAAATAGCTATCAAGTTTAAATATTTATTGTGAGAGAAGAGAGAGAGGGTGCAATCACATCACTTCATTTCCGTACGAGCGTGGCTAAAACCGCTCACGTTATCAGGTTACCAAAATGCCGCCGTGGTGCAGGATGCCTTCATCACGCCTCAAGTAATTGCACTGCTCAAGAGAGGCAGAATTTATGGAGGTATTTAACATCGCTGACATCTGTCTTACTATATTGTAGAGCTTTTTTTAATAAATCAAATTCCTCAGTCTAAGACATGTCTTAACAGGAGAAACAACCAGCCGAGCAAAGGCATCTGCACGGACTCGGGCTGAACGTAGATAGCAAACCCACGGGGTCCTGGGCAACAATAGGCAGAGCTATCAGCAACCTGCCCGTTGTCATAAATAATGTTTTGATGAAGAATAGAGACGGAAAAGGATTTGTCAAGTTAGTTTTCCTTCATGGGTCAAAGTCAGGGATGATTTATAGTACACATCTTGAACAAATTAGGGAAAGGGACGCAAGATTTGGCCACTGAGTTTGATAAAACTATGCACTGAAAAGAACCAGAATGTTCTGCAGTGGAGCTTCAGCTGTTGGAGTTAACCCTGACTTTTATTTGTCCTGAAGATCTGATGTGTGGTTTATACTGTTCAGGGCATCCTGCAGAAGAAGCACAGTACTCTGCCCATCCCACATCCAGCAAACTCCCCCATGGAAGTCAGAGAGGGGATATTGCTAGTTTTGCTTCTACTTTTATTTTGCTTGGTTGGCTTCATTGGCTTTCTAGCAAGTGGGACTCCTCACTTCAGAGAGGTGAATATTTTTACCTAAACAACAAGTCTTAATGCACCTTTTTGTTCAGTCGTGGTAAGGGCTGGTTCCGAGTGATCTCCACGCCCAGCACAGCACCTTGGTGTAGGTGTTGTGTTTTGGATATTGAAGTGTTCAAGAGCAGAAAAGCAGAACGCTACAAAGCAAGAGCTGCACCTCGAGAGCATCTGGAGGACCCTTTTGAGGCATAAATCTATGAAACCTCCTGCCTGTCCTGCCTGGGGAGGCCTCGGGCTCCCTGGGCCACTGCGGAGGTAGGAGCTCCCCACCACACTCTGCACCCAGGAGCAGACCTGATCTCCACTTGGTCATTAAGATTGGTGGCACTTGCACCCTGGCTGTCATTTTGCTTCTCTTGCCAGTGCTTGCTCCTGCCCTTTGAGGCTAAAGAAAACAAAGCAAGGGGAGTCAAGCTCAAGACTACTGTAAACCTCTACCAGCTGCTTCTTCCCCTACCCCCCACCATGAAAGGGAATCCTTTAAATTTGGACCTAACGTGCATCGTGGCTGCATTTCCTAGGAAAAGACTACATGCAAAATCCAGCTGCCTCGCCCTGGAAATTGTCTCCTAGCAGCACACAACAGAAGATAAAGAACGTTAAAGATCAACCTGTCTTATCATGCTTTAACTCCCGATGGGTTTGTGCAGACAGAGGCACAAATTACACCTTAAAACAACAGGTTGTTAACATTGAGAAAACAAAGACAGCGCCTTTCTCTCCCTGTCTGGTCTCATCAGCCAGATTCCCATCTCTGCAACTCCAAGTGTAACACCAAAGCAAATTACACACGAGGCCAGAGACGAAGTAAAAGGCTGGAATGAAAATTCCTGATGTTAGTTATAGTCAGCAGGCAGAGGCAGGGCTGGAGGTGTATGAAAAGTTAATATAAGAGGTTTTTAAAGAGGCACTGGTGAGCTGCATCCTCAGCCGGCGGCTGCTGCTGTGACCAGAGTTTACAAAAGAAATAAAATGAGAAATTTCTGAGAAATTCAAGCTGCAAATATCCTTGAACATAATTATGGGGGTGAAGGGAAGAAGGGAATTGGTCACTTAGCTTCAAGTGGACCGTTTTATGACCTTCTTCAGCAAAAACAAGGCTGCTGTGTCCTACACATATGACTCAAATCAGTAACTACAGTTCTGGCTGATATAACCCTCCCGACCTGGATACAGATTGGGCTAGTGTTGTGGGAAAGGCAAACCTACCCTGGCTTGGTTTTGTTGTCTTTTTCTTTTCCTTTTTTTTGCAGCCAGCCTTAACCCAAAGGCTTATTTGAAGCTATTTATGTGCTAAAGGAATTAGCACATTGGGTACAACGTGGGTTTGTTTGGGTACAAACATATCTAAAGGCTGTGTGGGCTGCTTCTCATACTTAAAACTGTATTTTGCTCTTCAAGAGCATTAAAGAATTCCATTTTCACTTCCGGAGAGCGTTTCCCAGGCGACTTTCATCCGCTGCCCTGCTCCGGTGAGGAACATCAAGAGCCGCTACAGATCTTTGAAGAACAGGCCAATAATTTCAACGTCTCCTTGGCAAAAACAGAGCCCGCAAGGCAGACGTCCCACCTGACAGCTCTGGAGAGAAGGGGTGGGCTGTGCAGGGAGCAGGGGCACAGCTGCATTTGCAGCAGAACAGCCTTTCCCAAGCCAGGCACTAAATGCAGTTTGGAGAGAAGAGAATATCCCAAAAAGAAGATAACAAACCAAACCAAAACACGTTCAAATGCTGGAAGCTGAGCGTGGGGCAAGGCTGGGATTGTTTGGAGTTGGCATCCATTCTGTTGGCACCCACAGCTCGCAGATAGACCAAGAGCAATGCTGCTTAAAAGCTTTCTCCTGTCGTTGGGCACATTTGTAGGGAGTTTCAGTTTGGGAGTTTTAACTGCCTGTTATTGAAATGAAGGTTTTCTCACTCTTAAAATGTGGCTCCTGTGTCAGCAAAATGCCATATTTATGGAAATTTCACTCTGACAAGGGGAAGAGCAATGACTTTGGCCGTGCCATGTAGCACCTAAGGGGAAAGAAAAGCTCACCAAGGTGCTTGGAAGGGAAACCATGGCTAATCTAGCACCGGCAAACACGGGCAAGGCACCACAGGTACAAACCCTAATGAAGAATATATGAAGGTGAAGGAGTTAATTATAGAGAAACCTCAGTCTTAAGAAACTATGACAGCAGCACAAAGATAAATCATTCATTTTGGCCTCCGGCAGCACTTGCCTGCTACCAGCCAGCTGGTCAAGACTTCAGGCCGAGGGTTTGCACATCAGGGTAGGAGCAAAGCCAGGCTGCTTGTGCTCACACAGAGAGGAGGCGGCTTTGGCAGCAACATCTGGCTGCAAAAACCTTGAATCTTCCCTCACGGGAGGCCAGCTGGCTGAAGCCAGTCACCAACCACTGCCTGCCAGTGCCAAAAGGACAGGGTAACCACCCCTTTACCCAGGAAAATGGAGATTATTTTTTCAGTCTCCATCACAAGACTTTTTTTGTTAATTTCCAGCTGGGCAGAGGTTTGGTGGCAGCAGAAGCAGCCATGGGAGTGCAGGACCCACGCAGAGCAGGGCAATGCCCCAGAGCTATGGAGTGGGCACAGCAATCTGCTTTAAAAGAAACAAAACCACATCTACCTCCAGGGAAATGTGGGGACTGGAGCCGCTGCTGGGGATGAGGTCTCATGGAAAGCACTTCTTTCTCTGCGGGCAAATCAGCTGGGACATGAAATGCCAAAGCCCATGGCAAATCTGGAGTCCCACAAAGGATCTGTTTAGAGGGTGAGGACTGTGAGTCCAGAAGCGCTACAGAAAAGTTGAAAGGGAAGGATGGAGAGGCTTTTCTCTATCTTGGTTTTGAACATCCACAATGCTGCTTTGTTAACAGGCCTGGAGAAGGAAGGCGTGTGCAGCTCAGCTCTATGAGGTGGTGGTATCAACCAGTTGATGTAGCTGTTACAAAGTGCCCGGACTCACGGAGCTGATAACCTGGACCTGGAACCCTGCGGGCAGCCACGCTCTGGCAGATGCCACAGCTCTGCACGGTTTCTGAAGAGCACCAAGGGAGGGGATGGCCAGCAGCATCCCACCGCTTGTACCTGAAATGGATCATTTCCTTTTGAACCCCTGCGGGCGATCAGCCTCTATCACAGGTTTCATCTTTGCAGTCATGAGTTATCCAGCTCTGTTAAAAATATGAGACTATTTAATCCCCTGAAGGGAAAATGTCCCAATTCACCATATGAAATAACCTGTGAAGCAGCATTCCCTTTGATTTCTCATTTCCTTTTATTTTTCCATTTGATCTCATCACATTCCCTCATTGTGTCATCCTATAGAGCAAGGCAAGAGGACAGCTAATCTGTTTTCCCTCTCCCCTTCTTAACATCTTCTTGACTGAAATTCCCATTAACTCCTAGGTACCCTAATCTCAGAAAGCATCCGTAAAGCCGCATCCAATCCTACAAAATTCAGCTGCTCTGAAACTTCTCTTTCAAGCCACTGAGATCTGGGGAGCTCTCAAGAACAGGACAGATACTTCCACAATCCTTAGCAAGTACCCAAAGAAGTCCTGGCTGCCGAGTTTCTCCAAAATTCTCTTGAGGACAGCACAATGCTCTGGCACAGGGGACAAAGGGAGGGACAGAGGGGTACCACACACCCACGAACCTCCCAGCTTCTCCTGCCAAAGCCAAGCTGCTAGCACAGAGCCAACCCATCTGCAACGGGCACAACCTCAGATGCTAACCCTCTCCTGCAGCATTAGGGCTCCAGAGCACCACTTCTGCTTCCAAATCACTTCAGCAACAACTGCCTGCCTTTTCAGAAACAGCCAACTGTCAGGAGAGGCTGCCAAAGGCCTTTGGAAAGAATCAGAAGCCGGACGTATTTTTGTCCCCGAGAGCAAAAGCGGCAAAGCTCTGAATTTGGAGGAGATACCCCAGGAGGCTTGCAGAGAGCAGAGTCTGCACCACCAGTTTGCCAGTCCCTGTCTCCACTCCAGTCCCACTGATGATACGCAGCCCCATGGCATTGTTCTGCTTGGCATTTATAGATTTTTATCAGCCCTGCTTTGTTCTCTAGCTAATTTCTCATTTAATTTCAACATTAAAACCCAGTGCTGCTTCACCACAGCAGTTCTCCAATGGGCCATCCTTGTGTGATTTTTTGGATTATTAATTAAAAAAATAACAAAAATATTACATCTATCTGCTCAGGGATGTAACAGCATAGAAAAGCCCAGTCTGAATTTTCTGTCCTTTAGCTATTCTTAGCATAGGCATCCTCAGCACCTGCCGAGCACGAGAGGGTTACCAGGGTGCAGTGAGGAGGGGGATGCTGCAGCGTGGCACCTGCTGGGTCCCTCCCTGTTCTTATCCTGTGATCATCCACAACCCCGGCCGAACCACCGTGCTTCAAGTCCATCAGTCCCTAAAGAGTATTTGCTGGCAAACTGGCTTGTGAAGCACTTGGCCTGCCTTTTTTTGCAGCCCACCCAGACTAGACACAAGGGAGAGATGGATGATGTGGAGGAGTCACACTTGAGCATGAAACCAGGTGAAAAAACTGTGACAAGCGGGCAAAGCCAGCCTGAGAAGGGCTCAGAGCAATGAGGCACTCTCCACCAAGTCCTTACTGGTTATATTGCTGCCAGGAGTGGTGCAGAGCCCAATTAAACTGGGAAGGGGGATGCTGCAGAGCCCTCCGGACTGGGCAAGGTGGGAGGTGCAGAGAGAGGAGCCTTCACTGCAGCCAGGCTTGAGCTGCATCAGCAGGAACCTCACACAAATGTCTGTTGTTTTATTTGCAGAACGAGCCGATTTTCGAGGAAAACTGGGAACAAGAATTAACTCTCCCTCCAGTTCTCTAGTAATTAAGCTTTTATCTGAGTAGATAAAATAATTAACATATTTATTACTCAGAAGAAAAAAGTCATTTTATGATTGATTACAACCTACTAATCTTCCATCAAATATTCAAAGGCGGCATTGTTAGGCCATTTGGTTTATTTATTTTTAAAGACATTACATATGCTTTCTTTCCCAAGAGGGGAAAAAACCAGCATGTGAAAAATTCCCATTGTTACTAACACACAACTCAGCAGAAAATGAACAGAGATGGGGAGCACCCATCCTGTCTGCAGGAGATAAGGCTTCATTAAGCTTCCAAGGGCTTTTTGGACATTGCAGAAAGCACTTGAGGAGGTGGCAGAAATCCTGCAGGGTCCCCCAGGCACCTACAGATGCTGTGGCTTCATGCCCAAGCCAGTCACGGTGCCACCACAGTGCTTGGTCCCAGCACTCCTGCGCCTGCACAAGTCCATTGGTGATGGCACCGTGGGCGTTCCACCAGGTTCTGGCTGCCTCCCATCACAGGAGATGCCACGAGATGATTTACCTCCATACTTAATCACTGTAAGCTATGAGCATTTTTATCTAATGGCTTTAATTCTTGGTTCTGGGGAGTTTTGTTGCTGTGGTTACCGGGCAAGTGTAAACAGCTTGCAGATACCTGGGGGCAAGCTCAAAAAGAAACTTCCTGAAGTCTGCAGAGGAGACCCTCTAATGAGTGCTGAATTCACACACCCACAGAGTTTTGGGGTGGGTTTTTTTGGAAACATGAAGCCACAAGTCCAAAAAAAAAGAAGCCAGAAACCATCGGAGGCTGAATAACCATAAAACAGATCACAATAAGGCATTGCCTATTCCAAGCAGGAAAGTCATCCCCTTTCTAATCATTCCCTCAAACACAGGGTCCCCAGGGCAGCTCCCTGCCCAGATGCCACGAGCCAGGTCACAAACAAGGCCATGAGGTGCTCTTGGCACAGATAAAATGTAACATGGCCTTGCAAAGGGGTTTTGTGCAAGGGGGAATCTCTGGAGAGAGATGAAGAGCGTGGGGGAGACCTGGATAGGCTTCCAGCAAGGAGAGGAGTGCAGGCAGGCTGGGGGGCAGCTGTGGGGTGCACCTGACCCCCGCTGCATGGCTCTGCTTCTGCAATTTTGCGTGTATCCAGTGGTTTGTGCCTTCAGCTTTCTGATGCAAAAAGCCTCCTAAAAGGCAACAGCAAAATCCCACACCTCCAGGACTCCGTAAAAGACCTCAAATAGCTGCCAATGGGTCCTGCCACCACACCAACCAGCACAGAGCTGTCACTGGGCTGTCACCACGGTGGTGGCTGTTGGCCACCAGGCACTGCATTTCCCATGCAGGGTACCCACCAGGCGCGCACACACTACTCATGTAAGGCTCACCGCAAGCAGTTGCCCTCTTCCCAGTTTCCTTGCCCACAGTCCCAGTTTCCTTGAATTAAGGGCCATAAAACCACAGCTCTTCCGAGGGACTCTCACCCCACGGGAACCAGTGCTGATGGTGGATGTGCCGAGTCCCCGCAGGAGATGCTGAAGGACCTTCCTGCCATCCCTAGAAGGGTTGGAATTTATGCCCAGCTTTGCCAAGCTGTGAAGTGCCAGGAATGTGTTTTCTTATGCCTGAAAGGTTGTGGTCCTCAGTAAGACCTCACCTGGGATTAGATTAGAAGTTTATTTAGGTGCTGATCTCACTGGGTTCTATTCTCTTACAAAAGTAAAAGAACTTGTGGTTCACTTTTCAGCTCCCCCAGGCTTTTGAATGGGGATGGGCTGGCAGCAGAGCCACTTCTTTTCAGAGCAGTGGCATTAATAGCACAAGAAGAGGCTGCCTGTAGTTTATTCTGTCCAGTAACACCCTATTCTATCCCAAAAGCCTTTCATCTAAAAAGCTGGCACCCACAGATTACCCAAAACTACTCCCACACAAAAAGAGACGTGATGAGCAAATCAGGATGGCACAATTTCCTTCCCATCTCGTGGTAATTCAAAAGGTTTTCCATCCAACTGCCCTTGTGTTATTCAGCCGGTGTAAAGTTCTGACTGCACATCTGGGGACTAATGCAGCATCCCTGCCCCAGCTCCCTCAGTCCAACACCAAGGATTAAAATCGATTGGGAAAGGAACACCACAGTGGTGAGGAAAGGACTGACACCATCCCCATGCCTGTCCCAAGCAGCTCCCATCCCACCCAATGCCATGGAGACCTCTCAGGCTTTGCCCAGCACTACCAGGAGGGTGAGTTAGATCAAATAAATATCCTTTATTTCCTTCATGTTATTCCCTGGATAACAAAAAAAGCCACCCAACTCATTTTGCTTCAGCACAAAATAAATACCTACAACAGTTCTCAGCTTGGGTGCCTATTAAAAAAGCAGTATAAAATGTAAACTCTGCTTGCATGTCAAAACCAACAGTACCTTGTAGCACACAAGGAAATGAGTCAGGAGGAAATTAAACACAACTTACTATTTTCTCAACATAAAAAGCCACAGGCAGGATTAATCCTTCTGTGCATATCTAAAGGTGATTCTCAGATCACCTACACAAAGAGCTGTGTTCTCTGTTTTGCCATGTTATTGCAGCCCCTTTTAATGATTCATGACCAAGAGCTTCAAAGAGCTCCAAGCCATGACAACAGTCCCAGATCTGACCTACTCATTCTCATCTCAGCAAAAAAAAAAAATCCTTCTTGGTGAATAATTTAGGTCTATGAAGAGAACTGCCTTAAAACTATTCCCAAGAGGAGAAGCACTGTCTAGAATTTAATCTCATCATGGAAATCAAAATAAAAAGAAAATATCAAAAGAAAGCAGTGACTGCAACAACAATACAAGCCTTATTTCACAGAATTCATCCGTTGTGAAACTCCACAGAAGGGAACGCAGCTGTTTTCCCTGAAATATGTTTCATGTTTCCAGAGACCAAAGATGAAATCCTAAGCCTTCACTTTCAACTTAGGGTAGACAAACACATACGAGGATGACACAACTACTGTTGAGGGCAACTAAGGGAAGAAAAAAGCCATTTAGAGCTAAAGGTGAAAATAGGGACTTGACCACAGGCTGTGGTACATCCTCTGCTGACTAAGGACAGCACGGCAGGAGCAGGCTTGCAACACCCTCCCCAAATCTGAGGCAATTCTCCCCTCGCTTCAAACTTAGGACTGAGTTTTAGGTTTGTTTTTTTCACAAGGGCTGAGGGCCCACTCGCTGCAGGAGGCTCACACCAAGTCTCCCAGATAAAACGTTGCATCTGGTGCCAAACACAAACTGGTTATAACATCAAAAAGGCATAAAAGGTAAAGTGTGGCACCCAGGGGAAAAAAAAAAGCTACATACAACAGGCATCCGACCTGTGTGCCTCCACCTTGACACTGAATTTTCTAGTGAGCATTTCACAGAATCATTCAGGTTGGAAAAGACCCTTGGGATCATCAAGCCCAACCATTAACCCTGCTCTACAAAGTTCACCCTTAAACCATGTCCCTCAACACCACATCTAAAGGACCCTTAAACACCTCCAGGGATGGGGACTCAACCCCCTCCCTGGGTAGCCTGTTCCAGTGGCTGGCTACTCTTGCTGTGAAAATTTTTTCCCTAAGGTCCAGTCTAAAGCTCCCCTGTTGCAGCCTGAATCCATTCCCTCTGGTTCTATCACTAATGACCTGTGAGAAGAGACCAGCACTGACCTCTCTACAGTGTCCTTTTAGGGAGTTGTAGGGAGTGATGAGGTCTCCCCTCAGCCTCCTCTTCCTCAAACTAAACAGTTCCAGCTCCTTCAAACAGTCCTTATATGATTTCTTCTCCAGTCCCTTCCCCAGCTCCGTTGCCTCCTCTGCACTGGCTCCAGCACCTCGATAGCTCTCTTGTGTTGAGGGGCCCAAAACTGGACACAATACTCCAGGCGTGACCTCACAAGTGCTGAGTACAGAGTGACAATCACCTCCCTACTTTTGCTGCTCACACTATTTCTAACTTCAGCCTAATTCCTCTCCCAAACTGCTGACATGATACGCAGGGATTATGTCACATCACCTCAAATGCTTAATCTTCTCCTTGACGGGCTGATTGGGATATTCTCACACATTCAACTCAGCCAAGCCCTTCACATCTGTTTGCTTCCACAGCAGTAAGAAGCTTCTGGTTTGTGGCTGTTTTACAAAGATTTCCCACGTTGACTGGCATCTTCATCTTCCTTCTATGAAATGCTGTGACATTTTGAAGGACAGTTAATCCAAATTAGAGCTCACCCTGCTCTCAAAATAGCCAGTGTAACTGAAACCAGCAATACTGAAATATCTCTAATAATGAAACAGTTGTAGTAGTACAACTTCTGGTCCCTGGGATGCACAGAACTATTTAAGAGACTGTCCCTGGGTGGTGACTTAAGATGTCGTGCACAGGAGGAAAAGATGCACTTGAGGACAGGTCAGGGCATGGACCCCATCCAAACCTTGTCTCAGCATAAAGACACAAGTGCCCTTGCCCTAGCAGAACCAACAGCTCTTTTGGAGCCCTCTCCTTTTCACACTGACACCATGGAGCTGTGGTGCTGAGGGACGTGGTTTAGTGGTGCCCTGGCAGTGCTGGGTTAATGGTTGGACTTGATCCTGAAAGTCTCTTCCAACCAGAATGATTCTATTTATTCTGGGGGTGAGCAGCTCTGTTCCAATAGCTCCCCTTCAAAGGGCAGCACGCATTTGGGGGTTGCTTCCATGTCTCAAAACACAAATGTTTTGCTCCAGCTCTGCTCATTTTGGAGCTATTCTACTTCCAGGTAGCCAAAACGGCAAAGATTTTGCTTCACATGCTAATCTCATTGCTAAAACTCTTGGGTCTTATTTTAGGAGGAGACAACCACTCATCCCAACCCTCTGTATTGCAAACCACCCTCCTGGGGGTGGCAAATCACCTCTGGTCCCACCAGGTCTTATTCTCTGAGTCAAAGCCAGACTTCACCTTGATTTACCAGGGAGCCTTATGCTAGAGTAGAGACCTGAAAGGAATAGTTAATGCGATGAAATGACAGCCCTTTTACCAGTGACAATGCCCCTCTAATTAGCGGGACAAAGCGGGTGCCACGCTACGTGCACAGGTTTGGTTCTGCTCCCCTGGGGACGGGCACGGCTCTCTGAGCACATCCCATCTGCAGAGTTGAGGACAAGAGCTAGACCTCGATGACTGTGCCTGGTCTGAAGTGCTTCTTTTGTAGGGGGCAAAATCCAAGCCCTGATTAATTACTCCCTAATCGGATGGCTTTGTGAGGTCTGAAATGGATTCTTCAACTGGAGCTCGCCCATCGCAGCCCCCCCCCGGGCCACAAGAAACACCGTTGCTTGCTGAAGCATGTCTGCTGAGGCTTAGGAGATCTAGAGATATCACAGAAGCAGGAAGCACCCATGTATGTTGAGCAGCCTGCACAAAATAAAAATATCTGGATTATCAGGGCTTCTTTTGGGGCAGACTGGTGAATTCTGTTTCCTTTCCCTCAAATCCTTTGCTAAAGCTTCTTCCTTTTCTGTAATCATCATTTTGAGATAGAGCAGATGTCAGAGACAGCTGTACATGGCCACCAAAATCTGTCACACCAGACAAGAGACACCTTTGAGCTCTCAGAAATAATTACTATCAAAGCTAGGACTTGGCATAAAGACACCGAACGGCTCGGGCACACAGCGAGCGGTTACTTTATTTACACACACACCTCAAAACCACTCATTTCTACACAGAAATTGGAACGAAAGCAGCACTTTGCCTCGTCAATAGCTAATAAGCTTGGCTCTTTCAACTTCAGCAAGTCATACAAGATGAAGACAACTCGCTTTTGGAAAGATTGAGAATTTCCTTCAATTCTTCTCCAGCCACACACAAGTTTCCTGGTTTGGGGGAGGTTCAAATTGCCATCAGCTAAAGCTGCACCCAAATTTTTATTGGCAGAGGGGAAATGGCTTTGCCTTCCCACAGCTCTCCCTGAGACTGTTCCTGCACACAGTCAAAAGGAGGCTGCAAGGAGGGAAGTACCCAGAGCATAGCAGGGCAGGATTACAGCCCTGGAGGGGATGTGGATCAGTTTAAACCAAATAAATGTCCCCAGTGCCCAGAAAGAATTCTCACCACCCAGCTAACAGTGTCTCTGAAATGAGACTTTTGTCCTCTCATGCAGGTTCTTTTTGTTTTGTTTTTTTTTTGTTGGGTTTTTTTTTCCTTTTTTTTTTTGTGGTGGTGGTTTTGTTTTGTTTTTGTTTATTTTTCTTGGGTTTTGTTTTGTTTTCCTCCCCTTCTTTCTCATACTGGATAATGACAATTTATTGCAAAGGTCTGAAATGAGATCTGCCATACCTCAGGCACCTGTTTTTATCACCAGGCTATACAACAAACCTCTCTCTTTACTCCTGTTGGCATTTAATAACACACCCCAAACCACCCCTAGCAGGGCGCAGTAAGAGCCTCGGGTTTTAAAGCTCTGGAACACAAATGTCCAAAGCATAACAAAAACTATCCTACCATACCCCCAATCCCATTGCACCAGCCGCCCAAGCCTGCCCAGTAACTGGTCTTTCACCCCAAAGTCTCCCTGCCACATCCATCATCTCCCATCCCATGCAGGGCAGCAGCGGAGTCAGGCTGTTCCCGGCGCGTCGGCACGTCTCGCATGAAACCCAGGGCCAGGAACAAGGCAGCTGCCTGTGTGCAACGTGCAGGCTGTGTGTGGTAGGGCTGTACTCACAGCCTGCCAACACCCGGGCCGGGAACGCGGTGGGGATGGCGGCTGCCAATGGGAGTTAGCAGGAACGAAGCCATGTGGGAAACTTAAAATGCAAGCGGAGCTGGGAGTGCATGGAGTGTCATTCCCAAGTGCTGCCTGAACTGGCAGGATGGCTGGTTTCGTGAGGTTTTAATAAGGTGGATGGGTGTGGGAGTGGGGAGCGGTGTGCGGGGAGAGGGGCTGAGATGAACTGGAGAGCAGCAGAGGCATTTATCTGCAATGTGTTTTGAATCTAAAACTGCGAAGGAGATGAGAGACCCGACTCTGATCTTCACCCATTTCAGCTACACAGGCAAAAATCTGGAATCTGGATTTTGAAGATGCTATTTTAGCTGTTGCTGAAAGCAGAAACAGACTCGGAAAGGAAGAGGGAACGCGTGTTAACATCCATGAAGTTCCTGCGTGTTGCTACCCTGGTCTTCATGGAGCAGAACCCTGTTGGAGTGTTCCTTAAAGCAACCAGAAATTCATCATATTTCCCAAACATTCCACATGCTAAACCCACCCAGCAAGGGGCTTTAGCAAATGAAAAAAATAGTCCTAATCTGTCCTTTAGAGAAAAAAATTGCATTGGAGTCAATAGGTGCCACTCCTTCCCAGGTGAGACTGCTCCAAATCTTATTTCCAAGGCGCACGGGAATTCCTGCGGAGCGCGGGTTTCACTGCAGCGCTCACAAGCCGGCTTTGGTTTCTTTCCCCCAACATCTCCATTCATACAAACACCTCCCTC
>JANHFX010025591.1:13136-23271 GCA_027560015.1 Chloroceryle amazona
CTGCTCTGGAGACTTTCCAGCCCCCCCTGGCTCTGTTCCTGTGTGGGCTGCCCTGGGTGACCCTGCTCTGGCAGGTGAGTTGGACTGGATGCTCTCCAGAGTTCCCTTCCAACCCCCACCATTCGATGATTTTGCTGGTTCTTGACGTTTAGTAGTAGAGGTAGTTAAATTATTTTGGAGACCCTTTAGGTTTATTTCCCCCTTTGGTGTGAAAATATCACACACAGGATTACAGGATGTCAGGGGTTGGAAGGGACCCTGGAGATCTTCAAGTCCAACGCCCCTGCCAGAGCAGGACCATAGAATCCAGCACAGGTCACACAAGAACGTGTCCAAGCGGGTCTTGAAATTCTCCAGAGAAGGAGACTCCACGACCTCTTTGGGGAGTCTGTTCCAGGCTCTGTGTCCCTCACAGTGAAGAAGTTCCTCCTCATGTTGAGGTGGAACCTCCTGTGCTGTTCTATTCATCTATTCTAGTTAATACCAAAGGGTTGTTTCAGGTGCTAAGAGCTAGCTGCCTTTGCAGCCAGAATAAGATATTCTTAGCAATATTTCATATTTCAGCCACCCATTCAGCCAGCCTTTTGACCATCCACCTGACCTCAGCCATTGGACTACTCTCACCAGTTTAGCAAGACTTACTTAAATACCATATTTGAGTTTCTTTTCCTGAACAGTGGCCTAAATCTTCAAACTTAGCAACTAATTGTCATACTCTGAAGTTCTTCTTTTAGTTCAGGTGATGCCTTAGAACAAACAAAATCTCATCGTGGCATGCCTTGCCTGATTTAGATGCCGAACGAAAGAGTTTGTACACGCTCTTCCTGGAATCGGTGCAGTCTCGCCTGCGGCACGGGGAAGAGTCTGTTGCAGATATGATTACTGAGCAGCAGGCCACAAAGCAGAGCCTGATCAAGATGCAGTCAATAGCAGAAAGACACTTGGAATTGGATGATGTCCATGACCCACTGCTGGCTATTAATTTTGCCAGGTAACTGAATGATTTTCCTGCTGTGTTATTGAGGGAAATGTTCTGCTCGGTGACGTTGACTGGACCAAAGTTTTATTGTTGTCGCTGAAAAGAAGTGAAGGCAGATTTTGAGGGGCACCAACAATCAGTGGCAGAAGTTAAATAAACACTGCCCTTGTGCTTTGTTAAAGAAAAACAATTAAAATCAGTGGAAGAGCCTGCTGCTTGCATCTGCTAGCATGGAAAACAGGAGCAGTTTTTATCCTAGCAGGCTTTTGGCAAATAAGTGAACGCTGTTGGAAAATCTAAACTTTTAACTGTGTTTGCTTGGGATTTGTACACAAGGATTTGCAGGAAGTATATTCTTTGAATGCAAAATCATTCGTGCTGTGCTTAAATAATTCAGCTTTAAAAGGTTTCCAAAATTCATTTTAATTGCATAAAAATTCTTCAGCCTTCAGAATTAGGGAAGTCATCTAGAGCTTGTAAATGTCTTGGAAATTAGCAGGAAGGATCAGCTCTGAAAAACTTTTGTGATTTCAAATAAGCAAATAGCTACTTCTGGTTTTCCTAAGCAGCAGTTGGTGATTTACATGTTTACACGGCAGTCCTGGGAGGAGTTTGTTTTAATTAAATCATAATTAATAGTAGATAAGCTTCACTTACTTCTCTTGTTCCTTGGGATTAATTCAATGTCTGATAGATTAATTCAATGTCTGACTTGTCTATCAAGTCAATAGCTGCTATCAGCCAGGCTTCCTTTTAAAATGGATTGAGCTGGTGAGTAGATTTTACAGATCATTACAATAATTTGATCCTCTCTGTGACAAAACAATTAAACTCGTTAAGCGTAGACTGCAGGTACTCTCTTCCCAATACAGAACACCACAGATGTTATATAGGGACACCGTATGCAAGGTGCCTTAAACCACTTCACGTGTGGAGGTTTTAGGTTTGGTTGCTTTTTGGTTTGTTGGTTCCTTGTTGGGTGTGGATTTTTTGTTGTTGATCAGATTCTTGTACTCCTACTGCTTCTGCACGATACATTTTCATCAAAACTGGATCATCTGCTCTGAAATCTTTGAGGCTATGACAGTTTTGGTTTCTCTAAGGTATGAATTATGAACCTTCTTCCCTAAGCATTTTCTTTTCTTTTGGAGATTATACTTGGAACAGAACGACTTCCACGAGCAGTTTACTGGTGGGGATGTTTGCGTGGATAGATCCTCAGAGTCTGTGACCTGCCAGACTTTTGAACTGACGTTGAGGTCTTGCCTTTATCCACACATAGACAAGCAATATTTGGAATGCTGTGGTAATCTAATGCAAACTTTAAAGAAGGATTATAGGTAAGAAAGTAGATTTCTTTCTCCTTAATACTTTTTAAAATTACTTTTCAAGTACTTTTCAAAGCGTTGTCATTTGAAACTGGAAGACAAACTTTAGGAAGCCAGAATATATTTGTTGGATGTGAGGTTCAGTTACGATACCATAATATCAGACAAAAGCATAATACGTGGTAGTTTTGTATTACATGAGAGTAAACTGGCCCCTTCGTTTTACCTCTCAAGTGGTCATGAGTTTTAACTTGTCTGAAATACTTGGTGTGTTTTGGAGTCGCAGTTCCTGTGAGAGTCAGAGCAGTGCAATTCTTCCTGCTCTACCAGAAAAGGAAAATCCATATGATCATTTACTGGGGCTCCTTATTAAAGTCTCTTCTTCAACTAAACTCTCAATGAAATTGCATCTCCTTCCATGAATTCTATTTATGGAGAGGGTCAGGATTTCCAAATTGGAAGCTATTTGTGAAATTTGCCTGCTCCATAAGACAGCTGAAGACCATGAACATTTCCGTGAAACTTAGTGGGGCTGTTCAGGCTTAGCAGGCAAAAATGGCTTAGTTGTTTTGTTTTATTTGAACCTATGTGAAGGCTGACTGAGGATTAAGCAAAGAATTTACTGTGGCCTTTTTGTTCCCTACTGAATCCTTGTAGCAAAGAGTTTTTCAGATGCTTGTTTCTGTAACAGTTGTTTGGTTTCACTCATATGGTCAAGACTAAGGAAATGTTCTATGTTGGTTCCCTCTTCAGGCTTGTAGAATATTTGCAGGCAATGAGAAATTTTTTCTTACTTGAAGCTGGAGATACCATGTATGACTTCTATACATCTATTTTTGACAAAATTAGAGAAAAGGAAGCTTGGCAGAACGTTGCTTTCTTAAATGTTCAGCTTCAGGAAGCAGTTGGGCAGCGTTATCCAGAGGACAGTTCAAGGTAAAATGCACAATCCTGCAAAATTATAATTTAGTTCTGTTTCTTTCAAACCTACCTGTACTAATGTGCTTAACCTGCATAGCACAATGCTAATGACTGTGCACTCATTACGAGCATCCCTTTTTAATGATGTTTTGAGCTGTTGCCATCTCTTCTAGTCCACCAGATTCAGACAGATGGTTGGGATTTAGCAATAAAAAATAAAATAAATAAACTCACAACTATTTTAAACCAGCTTCTCACCAATTAAATCCCTTCTTTCCTTCCATAGGTTGTCTATATCATTTGAAAGTGTTGATACAGCAAAGAAGAAACTTCCTGTCCACACCTTAGATGGGCTGACATTGAGTTACAAGGTAGTGAGTTAATATTTCTGTAGTTCTTATCCTAGAACAGATCTGAGATGTTACATTAAAGTGACTTAGATTTGCTGTCTCGATTGTCCTCTCCCCTTAGGTTCCTTGGCCTGTGGATATAGTTATAAGCTTAGAGTGCCAAAAAATTTACAATCAAGTTTTTCTGCTCTTACTGCAAATTAAGTGGGCCAAGTATAGTCTGGATGTTCTGCGATTCGACGGTAAGAAACTTCATTGAAAGATCCTCTAAAAACTTGTTCTGTAGTCTAAAGATATAGTTTTCTGCTTTCTGCAGTGAGTAATACAAACCAGTGAGAATTTGGATTCATTCTATAAAACATTGACCTTTATTAGCTTTGTAAATGAGATACATTAAGCAGGGTATGTTGTTTTTACTTCTTTTCAGCCTCTGTTTATTTGTGCATTCCCTCTGTCTCTTTGATTCAGGTCTAGTTAGTTATATTGGAAACTTGTTACTTCATTTTTCAAACATTACTGTTGAAAGAAGGTCTGTCTCCCACACCCTAACGTTTTGCCTTATGCATAGTCCAAGTTTTTATGAGTAATACCTTAAATAAATACGTGGGTTTCTGTTGTTTAAGTTTTATGTGTATGGCTTTGTGTTTAAGTCTTTTCCCCTTTGTGGAGATAGTTTACACATTCTTTTTAAGCTAGATATATTTTTTTTTTTTGCATCCTTGAACATAATCTTTAGCCCTTCAGTAGGATTTCCTCTTCAGGTAGTAACCAGATGGCGTTGTACATGTACTGTCAAACTATTCAGTCTATTGTTGCTGTATTTTAATAGCACATCTGAATTGCAGGATTTTTTTCTTGCATCAGTATCAGTTTTAGGTAACATTTTAGCTCCAGTTTGTCTTCATAAGCACATTGATATAATACTTTTGCCTTTTATTTTTATTTTATTTTTTCAGAACTAGTCTGTGCTGCAGAAAACCCACAGGTTAAAGAAGGAACTTTACTAGAACAAGGAACTGTTGGATCACAAACAGAAAGTATAAACCAACAAATACATCGCATGTTCCTCTTAAGAGTGAAACTCATGCATTTTGTTAACAGTCTGCACAACTACATCATGACTAGGGTTTGTCTTGTATCAAATTTTCATTTATATTAAGAACTTGGAAGTGGAGATGCAATAATAATTTCCATTTAAAGCTTAAAACCCCAAAATAAAAAGCAAAATCTTAGTCTAACATCCTTTCTGGAAAATGATTTTTGAGCTAAACACGTCTCAGTTTTTACTTGGCAGTTTTAAAGAAGTAATTCTAAAAACACTTGAGAAATTCTACATAGATATGGTTGACCTTTGGATAGTCTCAGATCTTGCTGACTGTTTCTCCCAGCACTAGATGATGGGGAAAATAGGTTTCTGTAAGTTTGTACTCTCTTAGTAGCTATTATACTTACAAAAGTGTTACTACAGATGTTTTATTTCAATGGATCCCTCCCAAAAATCTCAAGCACACAGCTCCAAAAGTGTATACGTGACTTCTCAAAGATAAAGGCAATGCCTGTAGACTCCTATCTGCTCTATTATTGCCTTTTTTTGCCTTTAAAATTAAGTGATAGACTCCTGATCAGCTTCTCCGGGGTTAGTCTGTCTGCCCTCGTGCAACAGCAGTATTTTATATGAAGAATGTCATTGTGCAATTGTGAGAAAAGCTTGATTTTTAATTTTTTTTCTATATTGATGGTAATTTGGATGGTGAGCCTAAAATTTGAAAGGTTGAGAGTGACTCAGACAGTTTTAGGCTCTTAAAAAACAAATATTGGAAGAGAGTCTTAAGCACTGGTGTGCAATGTGGAGTTTAATAACAGTGGTCTTCTCTTTAAGATTCTTCACAGTACGGGCTTGGAGTTTCAGCATCAGGTAGAAGAAGCCAAAGATTTAGATCAGTTGATAAAGATTCATTACAGATATCTCTCTACAATCCATGATCGCTGCCTACTAAGAGAGAAGGTGGGTAAAAAACATTGGCATTTGATATGAGTTTAGCAGGACAAGAAAACAGTTCAGCACTAAATGCACTGTCTGTTTTGCAGTTCATACCAAGCACTGCATAGATACCCTGGAGGAAAGGGGAGCTTTTCCAGAATTACCACTGAGATCCAGTTTCTTTTACTCAGTTCTATCAAGGAGGAAAGATAAAATTACCTTCTTAGTGTTGGATTTTACATGATTCATTTGTTTCAAGAGATGGGAGGGAACAAACTGAGCCTTGGTAATGAGGGTTAGACACATTGGTACAGCAAGAGCTGGGGGTACCTGGCTAATGCTGTAGCCTTTCATCCCACATATTCTCTCAAATACAAACCACATCTTCAATTTGCTAGAATCCCATCGTTCTTAGGAGATTGCTTTTACACATCAGATATATATGGCAAGGGAAGGCTTTGTGTTGCAGTGTAATCGTGATTATGTTTAACAACAAATTGTCTGACTGGTATTCCTTTTGTTCTGATGGTTATTTTAGGTGAGTTTCGTGAAAGAAGCTATAATGAAAGTCTTAAATTTAGTACTGATGTTTGCAGACCGTTGGCAGGCTGGTTTGGGGGCTTGGAAGTAAGTATACATGCCTAAAATTCTACATGTTCATATTTCACTGCTCGAGATGATGTGTGTGAAATAACAGGCCTCTGCTCATCGTTTAACAGCAGATTCCAGAAGCTAATTACTCTTCCTTAGCAAAAGTGAAATTTAATTTAGTAGAACTTAACGAGTTCCACGCATTTGTGTTGGTGTATGTTCAGTGTTTTCTAACTAAAAAGGTGCCCAATATATAACTTTCAAGTGTTTGAAGATAGTAGAGCATAGAAAAAAATAAAAAGAGGATTTTCTTTTCCCTCATATTTGTCCATAATGGAAAAATAAGAAGTTCAGAGGTTTGGTTCATGATATTTTTTCCCAGGGATGATTTATTCTAGATGGGAAAACATGTTTCTTTATCTTAAAATTAAAAAATAATCTAAATCTAATCCCTAAACCTCCTTAGTTTTCTAATCTGAACTGTCCAAATTATAAAGCCTTTATTAAAAGAAAAAATATCATTAAACAATTTGTGGTAAAATTGTGAAGTTGTTGAATTCAATAAAATTCTGCCATTGACTCTGGCATCAAATTTTTCATGTTGAACATTTGATCCATTAGTTCAAATGCTCAGAATTTATATTACTGGTAAAATCCAAAGGAGTTTTTGGTCTCTCATTTCTTCCAGTACCTTTTCTGTACAAACAACTTGGGGTGGGTGTCTGTTGTACTTGGAATTTTTTGAAAAGATGTGTCCTGGCTTAGGTGCCATCACTGAAGTTAGAAACCTTCCTGTAATTTCCAAGATTAAGATTTATTTTGGTCTATGAATCAGATGTTCTTCTCTAAGCAATCCTTGACTGTTGTGAACTACATCATCTCCCTTCTCTGGTGGGCGCTATCTGGCACAGTCCAAAGTGGCATTCAGGAGCTGGCTCATAGTGAAGCAGTGTGGGTGTCCCTGGTTTATTTGGTGGTGTAGGTTTACCCCAGGATCTTGCAAAGCAGTAGGGACCAGGACTGGCTGTCTTCAGATGCAAAGCTACGTAGGAATAAAGGTTGTCCATTAGAACCACGTCATTCCTTATAGAATCATTGAGGTTGGAAAAGACCTCCGAGATCATTGAGTCCAACCATCTACCCAACATTATTCTCCATGTACTAAAATGCCACATCTACATATATTTTGAACCCCTCCAGGGCTGGTGACTCCACCCCTTCCCTGGGCGGTCTTCTGGTTACTGCAGAGATTTCTAAGCTGCCGAGGAGATTAACACCATTGTGATGGTGCTCAGCTGCTCCTCTCAGAACTACCTTTGTTTGCCAGAAGTGATAGACACAGGTAGAACTGAAATGGTGCAAGTTCAATGCTATTCAAGGAGTACTTTTGGTGTTTACTGTGAAGTTTGGTTCGTATTTTGAAGACAACGTTGACGAGTCTGCCGAACGTTCCTCTTTTGAACTGTTTTGTAGGATGGAATCCATAGAGAAGATGGAATCTGACTTTAAAAACTGTCACATGTTTCTCGTAACCGTTCTCAACAAAGCTGTCTGTCGAGGCTCTTTTCCTCACTGTAAGTACATGAAGCTTTTCACATACCTGCACATACTGGGGCACGAGCTTTACTGGGAATGTATTTACAGTTTAATCTGGTTCAACGGTTCTCAGAAACATCTGGGGGAAAACCAAAAAAAAAAAATCTAATTTTGTGGGGTATTTTTTTTTTTTTATTAGAGCTATCTTCAGTTTACCTCCTTCCTTAATGAGGGGGGTGCTGATGTAGCCGAGCCAAGTGAGAAGTGGTTTTCTAAACAAAGAAAGGAAACTAAGTTCTGGAGGGCAGAGAAGAACATTCTGTTGATGTTGTGGGCTCAAAGAGACAAAATTTTAGTATTCTGGTCCCTCAGCTGCAACTGCACCGAGCTCTTGGCTCTGCCCATCTGTTGGAAGATGCTTTCTCAGTAGCAGAAAGAGCAGAAGCCAACGTGTCTGTGCTTCTCCCTGCAGCCTGATAGCAGCTTAAATTCCTAGTCAGGGCCAGTTGAGTCAGGTGGGCAACTGCTGAATGGGGTGGAGTGGGGTGGGTATTCTGCTGGGTTTCTGGAAGAGGTAATACCTGATGTCACTGCTACTCGGTCTGCGAGAGCTCGGCAGCAAGACGTGTCTGTGAGAATGGCTTGCTGCACAGAACTTCCCCCACAATATTTATTCATTATTTTTTTTTACCACCTAAAATAGCTTAATGAATATCTGATTATGAAAGTAGTGAAATTTTGGCTAAACTTCCAAGAATTTCTTCCCCACGAGGGTGGTGAGACACTGGACCAGGTTGCCCAGAGAGGTGGGGGAAGCCCCATCCTTGGAGGTTTCTAAGCCCAGGCTGGATGGGGCTCTGAGCAACCTGCTCTAGTGGGAGGTGTCCCTGCCCATATCAGGGGGGTTGAAACCAGATGATCTTTAAGCTCCCTTCCAACCCCAACAGTTCTATGATTCATAAGTTATTTTACTGTCTTAAATCCTGCAGTATAACAATTTAAACAATAAACCAGTAGCTTCCTTACTACAGAACTGTACATTGCAATAAATATTTACAAACTGCTGCAAATGCAAATACTAACTACTCTGTTTGATGGGGTTTCTTTCATCGTTTGCTTCACAGTGGAATCACTAGCTTTGTCACTGATGGCTGGCATGGAACAAAGTTAACAACTGCGTCCGTTGAATTACTCAAGAACCCAACTTCCCTTGTTAAAAACCTGTAAGCCTTTTACACTCTGTGTATATAGCTGAATGAAGGTTTGGAGCAGTGTAAAATATTTAAAAATGTAAATACTGTACAGTATGTGGATTGTGGTAGTGGTTTTTTTCTCTGTACATTTATGCTTCGGTGTCAGACAAACCCCATTTACGGTGTAGAATTCATCCTCTGTAAACAATCTTAGTGGAAAAGGCAGGAAGCGTGGTTACTGCTGTAAAAAGGATTGATGGTTTTGTTGGTGTTCAGTGAGGAAGAATTGCTAATGTACTGTTTCTGTTGGCTTTGCAGCTGTGAACAGGTCACAGGGCAGCGTGGTGTGACTCGGTTCTTATTATTCAGGTCGGTTGAGTTAATTTTTGGCCTTTTTTCCTTTGAAAAAAGGGCTAAGAAGCGTTCATCTTATTTGTTTATTAGTCCTTAAGAGCTCTTTGGGATCAGCTCTGACCTTACAATAAGCTGTTGTAAAAAATACAAGATGAACTCAATCAAAATGGGTTATCACAGGCCATAAAATACCAATATTTCTCATGATGAACGATGAAGTGCTTACTGATTGCAGTGGTGTCTCGTCAGTTGAAGTAGGATCAAGATCACAGCGTAGAATATATTTATTTTAACCACTGGATCCTTTCAGAGTTGGTCAGATGTGGCTTGACTGTTCTCTTCCTTCTAAGCCTTTTGCAAACAAACCTTGCATCTAATTACTAAGCCCTTGGAAAGCAGTAGCTTGTAACCCAGAAAGGAGCATTTCTGGAGAAGTAAATATGAAATATATTCTGCACGAGGTCACTTGCCCTGTCTCCTCTCTGTGAAAATTCCTCTGTATTTTTAATATCAGAATTTAAAATAAAAAAGAAATCCATCGTAGCCATTTGCCTATTCAATCTTTAAATAAATACAAGATTTAGTAACTGGAACTTCACCATTCTTTGTGTTTTTTGCTGAAGTCCAGGCAGTAACTTTAAAGTTTGAAGGCTGTTTCTGCCAGGTGAATGATTTATTGGTAGCAATATGTGTGGCTCATGTAAAACTGTTCATTTTCCTACTAATAATGATATGAAAATGGATATTTGGGTTCTTGTTTGAACAGGACGACATCAAAAGGTTCTTCCAAGTTTTAGCCATAAAATATTTTCAGGGGAAAATAAAAGAAACTAGGTCCAGCCCAACACACAGCACAACAACGTGGCCAGACCAACTTTTACCTGCAAGTCTCCAGAGCACTC
>JANHFX010025592.1:8277-42595 GCA_027560015.1 Chloroceryle amazona
AAAAGAAAAGAAAAGAAAAGAAAAGAAAAGAAAAGAAAAGAAAAGAAAAGAAAAGAAAAGAAAAAAAAGAAAAGAGAAAGAAAAAAACCCTCTGGCCCCACACCCATACAAATTTTGGGAAAATCAAGTTCTTATCCATAGACTTTAGGGACCATATGTTAACTGACTAAGTTGATGTTGAGAAATAGTTGCAGAGATAGGGGAAAACATGGATCTTGTTATCCATCATTTCACCTTGCTTGAAGAGCTCTATATAAATTCCAGGTGTCTGTCTTCCGGGATGTTATATTTAGCTTTGTGCTCCTCAAAGAGCTTGCTCAATTCTTTTAGGTATTTCTGATGGACTTGATCAACGTCTTCCTCGGAAGGTCTTAGCTTCCTCTGCACTGGAATTGGTTTCCCAACTGGAAAACAAGCACAGGTAGTAGGAGGAGCCAGTGTCATTTCCCTCTGAACACTATGCACATATTAGCAGAGAGATGGGGTCCACCTCTCCAAGGATGTGATGGATGGATCAATATGACCAGCTGTCCTGGAGTTTAGAAGGTAGCACAAGCAAGAAGGTAGGGAGATGGAGGTTTGGATCCTGGCTCTGCCATTAGTCTCCAAAGTTACACCTGTGCTTGCCTCAGCTTCCCCATCTGCAAAGTTGGTTAATGCCAAAGACCCTCTGTGTAGTTCTTTGAAGTAAAAAGTACTGCCACCCAGCACAGTCCCTACAGCTGCTCCTAACATCTCAGATGTCCTACAGATAAAGACAACATCATCTTAATAGTTAGGTTGGGATTTCCAAGCTGTTCCTGCATGGTCCTGGCAATCTGCATTGCACATGGGGAAACTGAAGCACAGGGGTGCCCAAGACTATCCAAATACACTAGCAGTAGAGGTGTTTCCATTTTGCTCAGATTAAAGCTTCAGAAACATCTGGTTTTATTAGGAACCTATACCTATATATCTTCAGAAAACTGTGCCTTTTTAAAGGGCAAATCTAATTAATTTAATTCTTAGCACTGAAAAAAGCCCCTTCCCATCTCCCAGCGCCACCAACATCAGGACCAGGTGCCTGCAAGGGACAGGGAAGTCTATAGGATACCTCTCTTGCTCTGGTCTCTTACTCAAATTGTGTTTGTCAAGTGATGGAGGATTTCATCATCCTGTAACGCTGTTCCTCATCAGATTAATGAAGAGCCCTTGTGATTACAGCACAGCTCATAAAACCATTGAGACAATCCAAACAGGTTGTAAAGCAATTAGAAGTAATTGCTGGCTGTCAAACCTAATCAGTGGGGTGAGCTCTGACCTTTCCGAACAACCTCTAATTAGATTAATTCACAGAGCATCAGCCACACTAGCGGGCCAAGCACAGGATTGTTAAAATCAGGCAAAACTTCTTCAAAACCAAAGACTTTCTTGAAATTTGGTCTCCCATGGACATGGTTTCAGGTCAAAACAGTGTGACTTGCTCATATGCATATAACTTGGGCTTTGTGGCTGTTTCCCTGAGAAAACTGCAAATGGCTTAGTGTTGTCCTATTTGTGTTTGTGAAATTGGCATGGAAGAAGTTGAGCCAAACTCTATTGCAGTGATTCATATCACCACGTTGCCATGGGGTTGGAGTTGGCTGCATCCCACAGGGGTGATGGAGTGGTCTTCTTTGCTCAGGGGCTTTCCCAGCACAGCCCAGATGACCTGTGCTCTGTCATAAGACCAAGACAGAAATCCCAAGCTAGTGTGACATGTGGATCATGGAATACCATGCTGGAAGGGACACCAACGATCATCTAATCCAACCTTTCTTGTCAAAAGCATTTGGGGAGCAGTTGCAAGCAGCTGGGGATACTCCCTTGCCAGAATGTTTCTAGCCCACCACAGCTCATGCCCTCTGGCATGATGCTCCAGTCCAAAAGAATAATGACACAACCGAAGGACTATCCCCCTTTGGCCAGGTTGAGTGTGGTCAGCACCATGCCAGTGTGCCAAGGAAGGACTTACCCACAGTACAAATGGGCCGCCGGTAGGGTATCAGCCCAAAGCTGTACTGGAAGATGCCTCGTGCATGGAAGAGGGGAAGGGAAATTCCCATGATCTGCTGAAGACGGTGCTGGAGTTGTCGCAGCCAGGAGCCCTTAGGGTTTCTCACCTGCTCAAAGAGGTCATTCTCCCCAAAAGAAAATATGGGGACCAGTGGGGTGCTGCAGAGAGTTGAACCCAATGTAGGAGCATGAAGATTAGCAAAACCCACTCCAAAATACCTTCCCCTTCCCTCTCCAAAGCCAACAGGAACACCCCATTAACCAGCAACAGACCAGAGCATCCGTCCCCAAGCACCCCTCAACCCCATCCCCTGAATCACCCGTGCTGGATGGCCAGGCGGACAAATCCCTTCCTATTCTTCAGCAGCAAGGTGCAGGATCCTGGCCGGGCGTCCAGCGCCTCCTGTGCCCCACCAACAATGATGACCAGCACATTCCCACCCTCTGGCTTCTGCAACACATAGGATGCACTCTCCTTGTCAGAGGAGACAAGGCCTGGGGGGCAGAGAGGAAGAAAAAGTGATCATCTGTAAATCCCATGACGGTGGTTTGCTCTCTATCGTTTTTTCCCTATTATCCATCTCCAGAGGGGTGCTAGACACTATTCTCAGAGTTTTTCTACACTTTGGTAATCCCAGAACATCTTCTCTGAAAGGTGCTGGATTCACCCACAGCTTTGCTGGGTGAATATATAGTTATCCCTTTGCTGTCTGGCCCAGAAGTGAGAAACGGGGAAAAAATCAGGAAAAAAAGTAAACTGAGAACTAGCTGCACTAGTTCCCAGGGAAATAAGCCCCAGGGAAAATCTGGTTTGGTTTGTTGTCAAATGAAACTGTGTCCAATCCTGAATCATTCTACAGTCAGTGAAACCTCTGTTTCAGGTCAAAACACACACAAATTTCAGTGGATGCTGCTAATTTAAAATGGAATTTAGCACAGAATTTGGTCCTTTGTTCTCATTTACTTTCAAAAGTTAGAAATATTCAATTCAGAAATTACAAAGAAAAATTGTTTCAATTCTTTTTTAAAAAAATATCCGTCTTCCAGGGTCTGAAATAATTTGCAAATTTAAACCTCTTCGTCAAATGAATCAAATCGACCTGAAAATGAGTTATGCACCAAACTCCCACATTACAGTGATTAAACCTTCTTTTGCCTGGGTCATAACTCTCTCACATCTCCCTGCTATGATTCCTTGCTCCCTGTGTAAATATTTTTTCAGCAGCAGAAGCCAGAGTTTATGTAGAAAACAGGGTGATGAATGATTTATTTTTTTACCTATTCTTTAACATTTCTTCTTCCTCTACTGCCACGTGGTTTTGCAACAGCATGAGCTGCTGTTTGCATCCTTTCTCCCCAAATGCTTCCCGGCAAGCAGCAGCAGCTTTGGAAAAAAATGATGCTTTCTCCTACTTTCAGTGGCAACCACTATTTTAAGACTGAAAGTTATTTGCACAGAAAGAAGGAAATACAGGACCCTCTGCCGTGCTGGTCCCAGCATTTCTGCTCATGATTTGCTCTCCATTTTGCTGTTACACAGTGCCTGGCACAGCCATGCACTCACCTCTGAGGTGATCTGTGAAGTTGAACAATGGTGATAACAGCAAGGAGGGCAATTTTTAACGTCAGAGAGTTTGTGGATACTGCCTCCAGAAGCTGTGTCCATGCATGGGATCCAACAGGCCACAGATGGGGACAACCAGACTCTGTCCTCCTCTTCCCAAGCCTCCCTGGTGTTTTCACTCTCTTCTCCCACAAAAAGCATCAGACTCACCCACCCATCCGACTATTTGCCCATGCTTTCTCCCTCCTTACCTCCGCTCATCAGGTAGTCCCTGAAGAATGGGATGCGAAACCACAGGGAGAGCATCATCAGGTGAGGGCTGATTCCCGGGAAGAGAGTGGAAAAGCCTGATGCCTCTGTGCAGAAATTGAGAAAGGCTCCTGCAGCCAGGATTCCATGGGGATGAAAACCCATAAGGTAGTTCTGCCTAGGGTCCAGCTCTGCCGTCTTCACCAGCTGGACGCAGGGATGGAGCCAAAAAGGGATTATGAGTTAGTGCTGTCACCTTGGGGAGATGGAGCATTGGCTACAGACAGCAGATAGGGGATTCCCGAAGGAGAATCCCACACCATTCACCCACCAACAGCACCCACCATGCCTTCTGGCAGAAATAGTCGACTGGAACAAGTCAATCATTTTTTACTGAGTTGTATTTTATTGCCTGTATTTCCATCTTCTCCCACCCGCTGGCCAGAAGTGACATTTCCAGTCTTGGTTCCTCATGTTGCCTTGAGCTAGCATAGATGCTGTTGAGAACCTACTCTTTAAAATGTCCTTCAATACATTTCTAATATGGAGGAAAAAAATCTAAAAAATGAGAAGGAGGTGATTATTTCCACCTCCCCCTTCACCCCACAACCAGAACAGCAAAGGGACTGCAGAATCACTCCGGTAATGATCCATGCAAAGCTGCGACCTGGCACAGGGACAACACAGTGTGGTCAACAACAGTGTAGATCCAAGATTGTCCTGTCCTGAAGAACATGTCAGGTGATTCAAGGATGCTTTCATGGATGGTAAGGGGAAATCCATCTCCCAGACATCTAACAGAGAACAAGCTGATGGTTTCCTTTCCACTGGGGAAAAGTCTGCAAGAACCCATCTGCTTATGCCTGTGTTAGGTGCCCATGAGTCCCTCAAAGAGCAATGATGTGTACCCAAGGCTGCTGCAATTTTCCCAGGAGGAAGGAGTGTCCATGTCCAGCCTTTAGAGATGGGCAGCATGGACTGCAGATACAGTGCAGCACATGGTCAGCACTTGAGGATTGGTTAAAGAGATAGCGGAAATACTTGGCCAATATGAAAGTGGGTTTGGAGCCTGCGAGATGCTATATGGGAAAACAAGAGCCACAGCAGAAGAGGGAAGATAGGGAGATAAGGGACTACCAGGATTTGGACTCTGGGGGTTACACTTGCTATGGACTGCCCAGAGGAGAGGGGCTGGTGTGACAACCCACCTGCCAGCTATGCTAGCGAGAAGATCCTGCCATGTCAGCATCAACCAGCATGTTCAGAACCCAGTCAGAAGCAGTCAAAACTCAATGCTGATGCCTCTGCACCGTTTCTGTGGGCACTGAGGTTGCTCACAAGAGCAGGGAAGGATGGACCTTTCCAAGCTTAGCCATCACAGAGCCACCATGAATTACCAGACAGCTCAAAGGCACTTGTGCTCAAGAAGATCCAGCTGTATCCTGGACTACATCCAGAGCAGCGTGGGCAGCAGGATGAGGGAGGGGATTCTGCACCTCTGCTCTGCTCCCATAAGACCCCACCTGGAGTACTGTATCCAGCTCCGGAGCCCTCAATACAAGAGGGATATAGACCTGTTTGATCGGGTCCAGAGAAGGGCCATGAAGATGACTAGAGGGCCGGAACCCCTCTCCTATGAGGACAGGCTGAGAAAGATGGGGTTGTTCAGCCTGGAGAAGAGAAGGATAAGAGGAGACCTTATTGTGGCCTGCCAGTATCTGAAGGGTGCCTAGAAGAAAGCTAAGGAGGGACTTTTTACAATGGTTTGTAGTGATAGAATGAGGGGTAATAGTTTTAAATTGAAAGAGGGTAGATTCAGATTACAAATTAGGAAGTTTTTCACTATGAGGGTTGTCAAAAACTGGCGTGGGTTGCCCAGGGAGGTTGCAGATGCCCCAGCATGATCTGTTTAAGATTAGATTGGACGGGGCTTTGAGCAACCTGGTTTAGTGGGAGGTATCCTTGCCCATGGCAGGGGGGTTTGAACTAGATGATCTTTAAGGTCCTTTCCAACCTAAACCATTCTATGATTCTCTGATTCTGTAAGAAGCAAAGCCCTGTGCATTTTAGCGCATCACCCCTCTGAGTACCCCGTTCCCAGCCTCACTCAGGAACAGCTAATGGTGCATGTGTTTTCCTAGAAGCAGACAGAACTGCAGCTTAATCATGAGGGTGTATTTCACTTTCTTACATCATGTCTAATTACCCATCTGTCCTAAGGCACTGTTGACTGTACACATGTGCCCATTCAAGCGCCTGCTCCTAATGAGAGGAAAGGACAAACAAAGAGTCCCACCACTGCCTGACTGCAGAGGTGCCTAGGCAGGAAGAGGGGCAGATGGTTGGCTTACTAAGTGCCCAGGGCCCCTGCCACCTTTTGCTTATTTTTTGTGTAATCTTAGCTTGCATCAATGTTTCCTGCATTCATCTTCAGCTTCCAAACAGCCTTTCATATCTGTGTGATTTATAAGCAGGGAGGCGAGATGCTTGGGTGTGTTGGAAACCACTAAATTTCCAGCTGTGTGTGCATGGAGTGGCAAGAAGGGGGGTGGGGGGCGGGACAAGAAGGGGAGGGTGCATCAGCTCAATGTGTGGTTACACCCCAAGATCACACCTCCTTGCTAATGAAGAGATGAACTCAGGGTATCCACTCAGCTGTGTAAACTACTTCAACAGGAGCACTTCAGTGGGAATGTTCACCTGTGCTAGGACATTACATGTCCTTAAAAACCCTCCCTAGGAGATACCCAGCTGCTGACTTGGTGGAGGGGGAGGACAGGAGAGGAAAGAATGAAGAATAGGTCTTGCATCCATAGGACAAGGGGTAATAGTTTAAAACTAAAAGATGCAAGATCCAGACTAGATATAAAGTGGAAATTTTTTACAGTGATTGTGGTGAGATATCAGTCCAGGTTGCCTAGAGAGGTGGTAGGTGCCACATCCCTGGAAGTGTTCCAGGTGAGGTTGGTTTGCTCTAGTTGCAGATGTCCCTGTTCCCTGCAGGGTGGTTGGACTAGATGAACTTGAAAGGTCCCTTCCCAACCAAATCATTCCATGATTCTATCATTCTGTAACAGTAAGTGAGGGAAGAGGGAGTTTATGTCCCCTTATAAAGGACTGGACACCCACCAGCCAGCGATCTTTCCATCTCTGTTTCTGGCTGATCATATTTTCTCTTGATGTTTTCCATTGAGATCACCTTTTGTTTTATTTTATTTGTTGTAGTGCACACTTGTTTTTAGATACAGCATATTTCATCTTGATTTGCATTATCATATTATTTTCTTGGCTTTTTGTTTGTTTGAGGGGTTTTTTTAGACTAATTTTATCCACAGACAAAGCTAAACGCATACCCAATGTTTTACAGTGTCCTTGGATGGCACATCTGTCCCTGAGAAATGATTCCTCATCTCCTTAGTGGCCTCAATGCCTCTAAAATCTGGAGTCCAACCAACCGCCATTGGTTCTGGATTGGGCCTTTTAAAGCACACATGCATTTTGGAACTTGATCATGATCTCTACATCTGACTGTATATATCCTATGTATCCATCTGACAGGAATATCATGAAGCTCAACAAGGAAAAGGACAAAGTCCCGCACCTGGGGAGGATCAGCCCCAAGCACCAATACATGCTGGGGGCCACTCTGCTGGAAGGCAGTTGGCAGGAAAGGACCTAGTGGTCCTGGTGGACACCAAATTGAACATGAGCCAGCAATGGGACCTTGCAGCAAAGAAGGCAAATGGTATCCTGGGCTGTGTTTAGTTATAGTCTGCAGGTGGAGGGAGGTCATTCTTGCCCTCTACTCCGCACTGGTGAAGCCACACCTGGAGTGCTGTGTCCAGTTCTTAGCTTCTCAGTAAAGGAGAGACATGGACATACAAGCAAGAGTCCAGCAAAGGACCCTGAAGATGATGAAAGGACTGGAACATCTCTGCTATGAGGAAACGCTGAGAGAGCAGGAACAGTTCAGCCTGGAGAAGGCTCTGGGGGATCTCATCAATGGATATAAATATGTGAAGACAATGAAGACAAGCTCTTTACAGAAGTGCCCAATGCCAGGACCAGGACCACAGGCACGGATGGAAACACAGGAAGGTCCTTCTGAACATCAAGAGGCAGTTTTTCATTGAGAGCATGATTGAGCACTGGCATAAGCTGCCCAGAGAGACTGTAGAATCTCCAACATCAAAAGCCATCTGGAGACCATTCTGGCCAACCAGCTCTGAGTGGCCTTGCTTGAACACGGGTGTTTGGACGAGACAGCCACTGGAGGTCCCTTCCAACTTCAACCAGCCTGTGCTCCTGTGATTTTTGATTCCCTGCTCTAAGCCATGGGCAGCTACAGGGTAGGGGTCTGGTCTTTAAAGAGCTGGTAGATCTGGTTAATATTTCTTCAAGAGCTGTCCACTGCAGTAGCATTGACCACATCTCAGCAACTTAGTTGAATTATTTGCCTCTTTCAGCTTTGTAGATAGGATTCCTTCCAGGGAATAAGCAAAGAAGAGGAGAGAAGTTGCCTGTTTTGTCACAGTATCTGCTTACATTTGGATGATTTGGACAGAACTTACAGAGAAATCAGTTTGTAAAAGACTGAGAAGGGATCTGTAGCAGAGGAGAGGTTTGAGCAAAGTCTCCTAACACTGTGGGTCAGACCCCTGGACTCTAAACTACCTTTCTCCTTCTGGAAACTCTTTAACACAGAAATTCAATCCTCCCATCTGGATTGTTCCCACTGTTCATTCATTTCTTCCTTCTCCTCCTGCCAGAGGTCAATCTGTTTCCAGATTGCCAGGAAACTTAATACCTGGCACTGCACAGACCAAGCCCTCCTGCAGTCCAGCCCTGAAGTGTTTAACAGGGCTGGGGTTGAGGTGCAGAGGGGTCGAACTCTCCTCCCTCCTGTGGACAGGTTGTTATCTCCACACCTACCGGATGGCATTTGGTGCTCTGCTCTTTCTGGGTCAATTAAACCTTTAATAATTGTCAAAGGACTTAAGGGTCCAGCCAAGTCAGTCTGTGCGTAAGCATCTGGTACAAGTGCTTGACCCAAACTTTTTTTGGTGAGACAAGATCAGTTTCTCAGAGATGTCTGAGAGATGCCAAATTAATGTGTGTGGCCTGTGGTCCGAAGACAAGGAGCTGTTAGCAGCTCAAGGTTGTGGTCTCCAAATTGAGCCATGGGTTTTCAGGCTTCTCAGAGCTTCATGTTGGCATGGTCAGGATGCTGGCTGGTGTCTTAGCTGCTGGCAGCAGTAATGACCCCTCATCAAAGCTGTTATGAGGCCTTCCAGATCCCAGATCTGGGGTGATCTTCCCAACAGATGAACTTAAATTTGTGTTTTGAAGGATGAACTCTGCTTTATGCTTCCCCTTCATGGAGAAATATCTTGATAGTTACTTTTGTTCAGTGCTCACAGTGATTAATCTGTAGCTGAACCCCCCCTTTATTCTGTCTACTCATGTGTGGGTCCACTGACCTTGACTGCAGCCTCTCTCTTACTGAAAGTCATCTGAGGGCAGAGAAGAAAGGGCCACAACATGGGACAGATAAGTCTTCAGCAAAGGACAGAGAGGTGGCTTTTGGCCATTTGGCCATGTCTTGCTTTTGCCCTAACAATCCCTCATCTCTCCTCCAGCCAACACAAAGAAGCCAAGAGAACAGCCAAGACTGACAGAAATCAGAAATTATATTTAACATCATGGACCATGACGTAAAATCCCCAGTTACAAATATTTACCACTCTTTATGAAAAAGAAAACATTCCTGGTAGGGCTCGGTTACAGTGAACTGGAACTGTCTCTTCTCTGTAACAACACCCAGAACCACAATCCATGCAAATAACCCCCATTATGGTTTATGCAGTTATGAGAATGAATGAGCTATGGGATGGACCCATCCCAAATCACAGCCCCTAGGGGTCAACTAATCCATCAATAACTCATTTTCAATACACCAACCAAAAAAATCAATAACACCAGTAAATCCCCAAGTATGACAACAGAGGTTGGGACTCTGTCAGCTGCTCTAGATAATAAGGTCCAGCTGACACTTAGATAACCCCAAGGCTAATAAGAAATGTCCTGTGACTCTTTGCAAGGAGAAAACAGTGCAATGAAGACCACAGGGACCTTCTCCACACAGCAGGTACTTTCAGGCTGCCCTGAATAAAGCTGGTAAGATGTTGTCTGCTGAGGTTGCTCTGAGTGACGACAGCACCTGAAGACAAGATTTGTCCCCTTAATTTTATCTTCCCACTGCTAGATTTAACTCATAACCCAGGTTATGTGATCTAAAGTTGAAATGTCTTGTCTAAGCCAAGCACCCAGCCCCAGTTTACAGTCAGTGAGAAAGATGATAACTTCTGTTTGAGGACTACAGTAGAGAAGGATCTTGTCCCATTTCACCCTCACCTTCTGCACATCCATGGTGCTCTTCAGATGAGATTACCAAATCACCTTGGTAGGAAGGTTGGTGACAGCAGTCTTACTGTGACAGGAGGGAACAGGGCTGGATACAAGAAGTGGTGAAGATGTTCATTGCCTTGGCAATTTGATGAAGATACTTGGGTTTACTCTAATGCTGGGTATATCCTTCATAAGAAAGATGCTCTGATAAATGATAGGGAAGGGACTGTGCAAATGAATAGAAGGGTTTGGGCAGAGACTTGACAGCAGCAGACATATTATTGACTTCTCATTGAACATAGCATAGATAAAGCAGTCCAAGGTATCAAAAATATCTCTGGAAGCGACGTCATAGAATCATAGAATGATTTGAGTTGGAAAGGTCCTTAAGGATCATCTTCTTCCAACCCCCCTGCCATGGGAATGGACACCTCCCACTAGACCAAGTTGCTCCAAGACCTGTCCAACCTGATCTTGTAAACATCCAGTGATGGAGCATCCACAAGTTCCCTGGGCATCCTGTGCTGGTGTCTCACCACCCTCATAGTGAATAATTTCTTCCTAATTTCTAATAAATCTCCCCTCTTCCATTTTGAAGTCATTATGCTGCATCCTACCACTACAATGATTACATCAACCCATAGCAGCCGTCACTTTATATCTGTTCCAAACAGCTTAATTTTGCACCTTTTGGTATATTTTCACAATTTTAAGATGCAGATGAGCTTAGCCATGTACTGCAGGCCTATCATGAGGGCGTATAAAAAAGGATTAGAATCAGGTTAAAATACAGGGGGATGTAGCAGAAATAACTTTTCTTCACAATGCACGGGGCCCTGCCTTGAATTCTCCCTGTGTTTTTCTCATCCCCCTTTGAAAATCACCCAAACTCAGTCAGGTCCTGCCAGATCCTACAGCTCCCAAACCCCTGTTTAAAATACAGTCATCTCTAAGAAGAATAAACCAAGCAACAAAGTGGTACTTGTGCAAGTGCGATATCAGCAGAGGGTGCTCCTTGCACACACTGCACAGACATGGCTCAGAGCCTGCACAGTGCCGGACTCTTGATGCAGCAAAAAGCAAATCCACACTGCCAAGATCCCCACATAACAGATGCTCATTCCAACCTTTCTTTGCTTCCTCGGCTGCAAATATGCCCAGCAATCCCTTAAAGGCAGCTTTTAAAGACACTTCCTAAATGAAAATATCAGGAAGCTTAGGTAGGTCTAGATTAGACATATGGAAGAAGTTTTTTACTATGAGGGTTGTCGAAAACTGGCGTGGCTTGCCCAGGGAGGTTGCAGATGCCCCAACATGATCTGTTCAAGATCAGGTTGGATGGGGCTTTGAGCAACATGGTTTAGTGGGAGGTGTCCCTGCCCATGGCAAGAAGTTTGGAAAAAGATGATCTTCAAAGTCATTTGAAGCCTAAACCTTTCTGTGATTCCATGACTTGGAGAGGTCCATGGGAGTATTGAGCTGTGCATGTTCAGACCAACGCTCAGTTTACTTCACTCCAAGCACAGCATTCAGGATGGTCCAAGCAAAATTAACAATGCTTAATCAGCTCATACTCGGAGGTATGAAATGAAATGTCGTCCATGAAAGGAAGCAAACACATCTGGGGTTTTTAGGTGTGAAAAAAAGCTGGCAGGTGGGAGATATAACAGAGCACAAAACCCAGGAATGGCATGGGACGATGGCACAGCATTTGCTGGTGCTAACCAGGGAGTTTTTAGTGAAAAGAGCTGGGAGCAGGAAGGTCTTCACATGGTGTAGTTTACCTGGGGAGCTCCTTGCTGAAGGATGCTGCAGATACCAAACAATTTTATGTGCTCTTGTAGTGGCAAATGGCAGCAGCTGCATTCAGCAAGGGCTGCTAAATCCTGCATTCTGGCTTAGGATGTCCCTGAGCAAACAAAGTGTGGAAGACTGAGTAAATGGTCCAGGGAAATGGTATTATGAGGTTGCTTAGTTATAATATTCTGTTTATTGCATTTTTGGGTTTTTGCTGTTCTTTTGTGGAACCCCACTGACTTCTCCCAGACCAGCGAGGAGAAAGGCTCCACATCGAATGCTCCCTGTCTTCACTCAGCAGGCTGTAGCCAAACCCTGTAGCCATGCTCCCTCTACTGGTCTTACTGGTCCTCCTGCCCTGTCCTCACTGCCTGGCAGAGGCACCCAGGGAAGAGAGGACAGACAGACAATGCAGTGTGCAGTTCAGGGTGGAGTTTCCACGTCCTGACAAAGGGACAAGAATTGTCTCTGGGCTGAGCTGACATTTAAGTTTTAGCAGAGAGGTTGGTCTGAAGCTGCCCAAGCAGCAGTTATGGCCATAAATAATTTATGGGATATACGTTGAATATAATATTATCATTACAGTCACATCAATAACTCATAGTGATTGTAGCATGTTCTAAGGCAACCTTGAGAATGATTTATTAGGACCACATTTGGTGTTTCCTATTAAATGTCATAAGGTATTATTTGTCCCTTATTAAAATTCACCACAAGCTTTCCTGGGCTGTGTTCCCCTTCCTCCCCAGAAGATTATGATTTACCTTTTGGGGGCCTTGCTTTGAAGCTCACCCAGAAGCTCTTAAATCACAAGCTAAGCTCTGATATTGACCATAAAATAACTCATTGCAGGTCCTCAGCATCACTTTCTGCCATGCCTTTGAGCAAAGAAACTCGATGGCAGTAGGGCATGGGCGAGGTAGACTTACTCTCATGGATGGTCCTGGAGAAGTTAAGGGAGATGAAATTCACCCAGCTGAGACGTGGGAAGATTACCTAGCGCATGCCAGTTTCCAGCACAAAATTAAGTAGATTTACTTGAATTACCCAAAACAGTGGAAAGGAAGAGTATTGGTCTGGTTCAACCCAGCTCATCTATCTCTACCAATTGCACCCAGGTCCTGTGAGAGGCAATCTCAACTTGCACAGTGCTGTATGCCGCTATCTGGATATGGTCACAGACCTTTACTCCTTCACCATCACTGACCCAAGAGGCATATTGGGATGAGATGAAAAGTGAAATGAAGGGAGGGGAAATGCAGGGAAATCAAAACACTACTGTTTCCCTGGTGTGACATCTGCTTTTGGAGTATCCTGGAGGTGGTGCCTTTACAGGCAGATTTAAGTATATCCATGGTGTTGCTCTTCTGGACTGATGCAGTTTGCTTTGATATCAAGAGATGTGTCAACTCTGATGAAAAGGAGCAAAGTTTGCTGGGACGCACTGTCTGTGTGTAACCAGGTTGTGACTTGTCAAAGCCCGCATTTTACCTGTAGTGCTAGGATCAGTATTGCACTGGGTTGTGACCTGCAAATGAGATGATGTGACATCAGAAGATGCATTTTAGGCACCATCGTTTTAGAGGCAGATGTGCCCGTCTGAGTTTTTGTAACCCAATTACAGGTAAGATTCACTCAGAAATGGTAGAAGAAATCCAGACAGACCCTATTGTCTTATTTGCTTTTCCTACCCTTGACTTCTGCCCTAAATTAAGCTATTTACACACCAGTCTTGCAGTCTGCACTCCAGGACCTTGAATATTTCAAGTGTGGTGTACTGGGAATGTGTGGAGTTTTTTCAACCTCATAAACTGAAGAGAAATATCTCACATTTTACTGTTGAAGCACAGGGGTAGGATTTAAAAAGAGCTGGCTCTTGTTTCTGGTTGAGAAACAAACCTGATGAATGACCTGGATCTTGTAATCTCTTAATCTAATCCTTATCCAAAACCCTACTCTACGCAGGATGAACTCTCAGGCTGGACTCTTGTTTTACCTTTGGGATGGAGAGTACTTTGGCTGTTTGGACTCCCCAGTTCACTTTAGCTGGACTACAGTACCCAGCTCCAGACTCCAGGCTATCTTTAACCAGCTGTGTGCATCCCTTTGGAGTTCCCTCAGCAGGCAATGTTTCATTAAATATTACAAATTCCCATAGCTTGGTCTGCCCTCAAAACTTCACTCCCTTACATGGCCCATTACTTTTTCTGCTGCATTGCTCAGATTTGTACCAACTTGTGATGGCTCTGAGGTAGGACTTCATGCTGGTCCATGCATTCATTCCATGACAAATAAATACCAGAGAAAGAATTATAGAATACCAGGTTGGAAGGGACCTTGAGGATGATCTGGTCCAAGCTTTCACAGCAAAAGCCCCATCTAAACAAGATGGCCCAGCACACCCTGTTCAGCTGAATCTTAAAAGTGTCCAGTGTTGGGAACTCCACCACTTTCCTAGGGAGATTATTCCAAAGGCTGATTGCTCTTGTGACAAATTTTCATCTTGTTTATAATCGGAATCTCCCCAGGATTAGCTTGTACCCATCACCCCTCATCTTTTCCATGTGAATTCTTGTTAAAAAGGAGTCTCCATCTTCTTTGTAGCCACCCTTTAAATACTGGAACATGGTGAAAAGGTCTTCCCTGAGCCTTCTTTCCTCCAGGATGAACAAAATAAATTCTTTCAGCCTTTCCTCACATGGCAGCTTCCCAGTCCTTGGATCATCTGGATGGCCTTTCTCTGGCCACTCTCCAGCCTGTCCACATATTTTGTATAGCAGGGACAAAAACTGAACACAGAATTCCAGGTATGACCTGATCAGTAGAATAAGTGCAAGGGCCAGCCACATGCATAGAAGTAAATCAGGAGATGTCACAGAAATCCCTCTCAAGGGAACAGCAACTCTGTGAGGCTGCCCAGTGCATACTCAGCTTTACCCATCCAGCCTCTTCCCCAGCAGAAGGGGATTCTGACCTTGCAGAGCACTAGGACCTCTTGGATTTTGGTCAAAGATTAGCTCTGTGTCCACTGGGTAAATGCTGAGCAACCTCAAGAGCAGGAGTGTCACAATATAAACATGCAAAACAGGCAAAGCATGATTTCCTTAACTGGAATGCAGTGACATTAAATGGGTTTTTAAAAGGCAGGTGATTAAAGGATGCAGTTGTGAAAATGGTAGTCTATGTTTTTTCTGGATCTTGCAGTACAGCGGGATCTGGGAAGATAATCCTTCAACACTGACCTCCCAGCATCCCATGCCACAACTGCTGGCCCCAGGCATGCCTCCAAACATCAAAGCAAACTTTGTCTGTGAATCTCCTAGCAGCTGATGGGATTGGTAGCACTTACCGTGATGGGGAAATAGTCCCTCATGTACCTCCAGACGATGCTGTTCCGGAGAACGTGGATCCGTCTCCCACCCTTTCTGGGTTTTTCCCTGTCTATGAACCACCATGCGGCATAGAGGGCACTGACCAGCCAAAAGCGGGTGAAGAAGAGGACGATGAAGGCAGCAGTGCAGCACTGTGCTGAGAGAAAAGCCAGCAGTGAGTGGGCAGTTGTGTTTGGTGGACCTTGGGAGAGGAATGATTCACTTGAAGGGACTGTTTTATCCTGTGATGGAGCTCAAGCTGTCACTGAGCTTGCTGTTGAATTACTTTCTTTCCTATCTGCCCCAGAAACCTGGAGAGGAACCAAGCACCATCCTTGCAGCAACCCTATTTCTCCAAAGGCCACTGTGCCCCTCTTCCCACAAGACTGATGGACTTCACTGCATCCAGAGGGTCCTCATGGATCAGATCTCTATCTGTGTGTTGTCTGGCTTTTCCCTGGAGAGTCTGATCTCTGCAATGATAATGTCCATGTTTTACCCCAAAACTCCTGTTAATATCCCCTGATGACACCTGTAATTTTTCAATGGCAGCAAAGTGGGAGACTGCGCCCTGTCTGTACAGTCCCCAATAGCTTTGTCTTGAGCTATCGATTCCCCATTTTAATTGTGCCCTTGACTTTTAAAGTTTTTATCTTCCTATATATTTTACTCTTTATCGATTTTTTTCTTATTGATTTTGGACCTTTTCCTCCACTTCTTAGGGTCACTGTCAGCTCCAGTCCTGGCTTCATAGGATTCTCAGTCCTTTCAATTTGATGTCATTACAGGTTTTATAAGACTGCTCTATTTCTTTCCTTAAGACATTAATGACTTGGGACTTTCCCAAACCATTAAAGACTTTTGCCATTAAAGACTTTTCTAAATTGCTTCCAGTCAGTTCTTGGCTTTGCTGTCTACCTCCCACCTGCACTTGTACCTTGTGTTTTGACACAAGAACAATAAAAGAAAAGTCTGTGTTCAAACGAGCATCACTTGGTACATCAAATCCCACCCAAGTCCAACACTGTCTATGTGAAGAGACTGGGAAATGCCACCAAGCTACCACCTGGCAAAGCAATTGCCCTAAAATATGACTATGTCATATCCATCTGTACCTCTGAAAGCCTTGGGTTGTTGCCCCTTGTCCTATAACTGGGCACCACTGACAAGAGTCTGGCCCCATCCTCTTTACCCTCACCCTTTAGATATTGATCAGCACTGATGAGATCCCCTCTCAGCCTTCTCTTCTCCAGGGTAAAAAGCCCCAGGTGCCTCTGCCTTTCCTCATCAGAGAGATGCTCCAATCCCCTCACCATCTTTGTAGCCTCTCCAGAAGTTCCTTGTCTCTCTTCTGAGCCCAGAACTGGACAGAATACTCCAGATGTGGCCTGAGTAGAGTAAAGTAGAGGGGAGGAGAACTTCTCTTGACCTGCTGATCACTCTCTTCTTCATGCACCCCAGGAAACCATTGGCCTTCTTGACTACAAGAGCACATTGTTGGCTGATGTTGAACTTGTCCAACAGGACACACAGGTCCTTCTCCAAGGAGCTGCTTTCCAGCAGGTCAACCCCTCGCCTGTACTGGTGCAGGGGGTTATACCCTGTTCAGTTTCATCTTCATCTGTGATATGGATACATCCATTCCCTCATCCTCTGAGACCTGGATCTGCATCTTTGGGAGTCACCTGGTACCTGGCCTCTCCAGCTTATCTCAGCTAAGACCTATCAGAGAAGAAGTATATGATGCTCTCATTTAAGACCTCCTTGTACCTCTTGTTTTCCCAGAGTTTTGCATGTAAAAACAAATCCCTGTCCCCTTTTTAAACACTGGCGTGATGGTGCTGATAATTCCTACAGGGCGGGGAGTGGGGGGGGAGTAATAATCTTCCAGTATTCTAAATCTCCTTAAAGCTGACACAGGTTCTTGTGTCCTCAAAAAAGTAGACACTGCGCAGGCGCCTGGGCAGGCACTGATACAGTGCAGGAGGAAATTCTGCAGCTGTCTCTGCAGAGCAACAGGTCTAACCCGCAACACATTCTCCAGGTCAGAACAAACCACTGCTCATACCTGGTGCCTCTCCGTTCAATGATCTTTACAACTCGGTCTTTACAGCTCTTGAGGAAAATAGCATACAGAATGAAATGAAGCTCCAGGGTCCACCCAACACATAAATGCTACTCGAGGAACAACACAGAGGCTGCAATTTTACTGCACCGGGTTATCAAGTCTGCTGAAAAATTGTGCAGTGCCTCGTTCTCTTTTTATCATACCGTGCAAAGCTCAAAGTACATTCTGTGGAATGGAGCTGTTCTGGTCCAAATCCATGCACCTACCATCCAAGTGAGGCTTTATCTTGCAACTATATAACTATGAATTTCTGTCTCAATTCATTTGCAAGTCAAGGGTTTGTTTGTTTGTTTGTTTGTTTGCTTTTCAGGGTAGATTTTACACACAGTGGTCTTCACTCAATCTTAAGATTTTTTATTTTTGTGCCTGTAAAATCTTATGGTGTTGTGGTTGCTTTGGTTTGCACTCCTGTCCCAAAATGGATCTTCAGTCTGAAAGTTGCTGTGGATGGGACCAAAGAGACAGGATAGTTCCCATAAATGTACGGTTAAATCCTACCTTCTGAATCCAAACCAAACCCATCCTTATGAATATTTAGGATTATTTAAGGGCTGTTTTTTTGGCAAGGAGAGGGCACTCTGTACTGCTGCCTGGCTTGCAAGGGGGAGTGATGGTAGCTGCTTGGATTAAGAGAGATTTCCAACTTTCTTGAAGACATCTTTGTGTCATGTCCTCAAACTCTTCAATAAAAACATAGCAGAAGCAGTGCAATCCCACCAGTTGGACACTGAGGCTTTCTGGACCACCAGTGGCAAGATATTCACCACAGAGCTGCATTACTGCTTCCTGAAATCCATGTGAAGTTCCCAGGCTGGGTTGACCATCAGATCCACTACCCAGGACTTCATGCTCTTCAGTCTGGCTCCAGGTTCTCTCACCAGCACTAGCCTAGTCTCTTTTGGTTACACAGGTGACTCGTCACATCTTAGAGTCTCCTTGTTCTCCAAGCCACTGAAAAACTCTTCAAATGGTATCACAAACATGACATTAAGCTCTTGGGCAGAGAACCTCAGCAGATATCTCCCTCCTGGGGCAAACGCCAGCCTATGTACAACCCACTGTGCCCACAAAGCAACCCGCAATGGGCTGTCAGGTCTCAGGAACACCACTGGACGAGATCACAAGTCATGATGGGGATGGGGAGCAACCTGCATGTCCTTGTTTTATTAGAAAACCATCTTTGAACCTCATCAGATGCCAGTGCTCTGCAGAGCCAGACAAACTCTCCAACTTAGAATCATACAATGGTTTGGGTTGGAAGGGACCTTAAACATCATCTAGTTCCAAACCCCAGCTTGGTCAAGACTTCTGTGGAAGAAAACTCTCTGGTGAGGATGAGGACTGCAGACACATCAGGCACATAAATTACAGAATCACAGAATCACAGCATGGTAGTGGTTGGAAGGGATTTCTGGAGATCATCTCATCCAACACCCCTGATAAAGCAAGGCCACTCAAGGGTAACCAGGGTTGTGTATTGCCTAGGAGTGCATCCAGGCAGGTTTTAAGTCTCTCCAGAGAAAGAAACTCCACAGCCTCCCTGGGCAGCCTGGTCCAGTCTCCATCACCATCACCGGGAAAAAATTTCTCCTTATGTTTATGTGAAATTTCCTGTGTCCATTGCCCCTTGTCCTGTCACTGAGTGTCACTGACAAGATCCTGTCCCCATCCTCTTGACCCTCACCCTTTAGCTATTGAGCAGCCTTGTGAAGTTTTCCTCTCAGTCTTTTCAAGGTTAAAAAGCCCCAGGACTCTCTGCCTTTCCTCATCAGAGAGATGCTCCAATCACCATCTTTGTAGCCTCTGCTGGACTGGATTCTCTCCAGTAGTTCCTTGTCTCTTTTGAACTGGGGAGCCCAGAACTGGACACAATATTCCAGATGTGGCCTCAACAGGGTAGAGTAGAGATGGAGGGGAAGCTCCCTCGACCTGCTGATCACTCTCTTCTTCATGCACCCCAGGAGACCACGGGCCTTCTTGGTCATTGACGGCTGATGGTGAACTTGTTGTCCCTCAGGACTCACATCTCCTTCTCCACGGAGCTGCTTTCCAACAGGTTAACCCCTAACCTCTACTGGTACATAAATGGTGATGAAACATGATTATAAAATGGTCCTGCCTCTCTGTCCTCACAGTATTCTTTACAGAAAAGGAGGGGCAATGACCTTTAGTATTCAGCTATAGTTTCACTACAGTATCTACATTCCACCCTTTGGTACCCATAACTCCCTTGATGCCTGGCCTCAGGCTGCAGTCTCTCAAGCCATGGTTGTACACTCAGGAGGAACAGGCAGTTTTGGGGGTGAGGTTGCAGATAGATGTGATCCTCATCTCCTCCCTCTGCAGGCCTGGACTCGTGTGGTAGCCCAACTGCATGTGCTAAATTGCTACAACATGGCTTAAGCTCCCACACAGAACCCTTTCAAGACAGACCATGTGCTGCAAGAGGAGGTCTAAGGGCATCATGCATGACTTTGCAATCACATCAGTTCATTTATCTGAAAATGGTCAGACAATCCTAGGCTAGGCTGAGATTAGGTACACTGTCATGGAAAGTGAAGAGAGATCCCTTCAAACTAAAATCAAAACCAAAAGGCCCATGAGAAGAAGGAAAGCTTCATACAGCCCCTAAATCTTAAATTTTCTGTTTAGTCCAGATGCAGGGAGGTTTGCCAGTAATTGTCCATGGTGAGGTGTGGCTCTGGATGAAGCAGCTGTAGAACGTTCCTGGGCTGTATGGCCACTAAGATCTGTACCCAGCCTGCCAAGCCGGGGTGCTTCTGAAACAGCTCTTCATGATCCAGGACCCAGTATCTTACATCTCCATGGCTGTGCAGGAGTCAGCAAAGAGAAAACACATCCATGTAGATGTGATGGCTTTCTTGGATCCCCTCACTGGCCAAGTGGTTTCCAGGGCTGAGATCCCTCAAAGAATCTCAGAGCAAAAATGAACTATTTAGTGGGAGATATCTTGTGTTAAATACTTCTGTTGTGAGCTTTAAATTCCTCCTTGGATGAAAATATGGGTATATCACAGACAACACACACACATGTGCCAGGGGTTCCAAATGAGCCACAGGCTACAAAGCACACAGAGGACTTTTCTGGCCCAGTCCAAGCAGAGACAGTGTCCAATCAAAGTGCTGTTGGGCTCAGCCTTGCTGCTAATCCATTTGTTAATTCATCCTGAGAAAGGGACAGGATCACTCTATGGAAGAGATTTTTGACATCACAGCAACTCCAGAGCAAGTCAGATTCATGTTGCAGTTGTCAGGAGGTTTTGCAAGGTGTATAGTGCTGAGGTCCCCAGTGCCAACCTAGTGTTCCTGAAAGTGACAGCCTGCACAGCTCCTGTACCCCTTGACACAGCCAAGCCTCCAGCCTGGCCATGCTATGGACTATGCTCAGTTGTCAAGGAGGCCTGACTTATGCTGGCACCACAAATCCTTTGAACCAACCCCACTGACTTGAAAGGGTTCAAAGGCTGGGTGCCATGTACTGGATCTGCAAGAGGCAGTGTGCTCAGATCTCCTGCCCCTGCACTGGGTTTCACAGAATCATAGAATGGTTTGGGTTAGAAAGAGACTTTCATGGTCATCTAGTCCACCCTCCCTGCAGTGAGCAGAGACATCTGCAACTAGAGCAGATGTCTATTGCTCAGAGCCCCAGCCAACCTGACCTGGAATGTTTTCAAGAATGGGACACCAACCACCGCTCTGGGAAACCTGGGCCAGTGTGTCACTGCAGTCAGCATAAAAAATGTCTTACTTCCCTCTAGTCTAAACCTCCCCTCTTTTAGTTTAAAACCATCACCACTATCTTTCTGCTAGGCCCCTTTAATTACTGAAAGGCCACAATAAGGACTCCCTGGAGCCTTCTCCAGGCTGAACAACCCCAACTCTGTCAGATTGTTATCAGAGCAGAGGGGTTTCCAGCCCTTGGATCATCTCTGTGGCCTCCTCTGGCCCCACTCCAACAGGTCCCTGTCTCTCTTGTGCTGAGGACTCCAGAGATGGACCCAGCACTGCAGGAGGGTTCTCACCAGATTGGAGCCAAAGGGGATGAGCAAAGTAGAAGTGGAAGTTTGTTTGAGTATGTTCAGCCCTACACTAATGCTTCTGCATGATGTGTCTGGATGGAATCCCATATCCAAGTTCATGAAGACCAGGAATGAGAGAGGCAGAGAGAAGCAGTGTGGCAGTTTTGGGCACCAGCCTGCTGGTTTGGTGCCCTGCAGAAGCCTGACTCCACTGCATAAAGAGGGAGCGCTGGACAGTACTGTGTTCTTGCAATGGGGCCCCCACTCCACACCTTGCACCCCATCCTTGCTCTGTGCACTGTCCTTCCAGCAGCTGCCAGCATCTGAAGCAAACGGCACCTTTTGTGTTCTGTGCCTTTGTCAGGAGCATCCTCAAAAAAACCGTCGGCGTGGACAATGCCAGCCTGTTGCGAGCCTGTTGCGAGAGCTGGTGCTGTAGAGCGCCCTGCCAGCACCGAGATCGAGCTACTGCGCTCATCCATCACCCCATGGAGAATGAATGAGCCCCTCGACCTGCTCTCGGCTTCTCGGGGAATGCATTTGCGCAACCATAGCAACAGCTGCCTGCAACCAGTGCTGCCGAGTGGCGGCTGCTGGGATCACCAGTCAAAGGGCTGGACAAATGTCTGGCAGCGGCTGACCATGTGGTTTTGGGAGCACTTTTCTGGCAGCTGAAGCACAAGGCTGTCTCAGAGAGAAAGGAGCAGCCGGCGGCCAAATCCTGCCCGTGGAAGATCTGATCTGTGCCCGAGGTTTATAACTGAGGGTGGCATGGGACATTAGGCAGCTCATGGGACAAAACCAAGGGGATCCCTTGGCATCGATCTTCCTCAGTTGTAAAATGGGAAGCTTTTGGGTGGAAAGCTCCAGGCTTACAGAAACTTTGTAATGAACTCAAACCAGCTGTAATCACTCCATAATATTTGACTATCAGTTTTCTTGTGCCTTTCTTACATCATTTCTTGACTGCTTTTGGATTAAGAATGTATCACCCCCCCCAAATAAATAAATAAATAAATAAAAATCCAAGGGAAAGACAGTAATTTCTGGAAGGCCAGCCATGGAGCAGGTGTGGGTTTGGATCTCATCCTCATTTGGAGCAAGCTGTGCTTCTCTGCAGGAGGCAGAGCCTGCATTTTTAGTAGCTTCACATTGTTACCCTCTGACTGAAGAGGATTCCTCCCTCCTGCCCATTTTCTGGGACTAGTCAACAGCTATCTTGCCACAATAAAGCAAAAGCTTTACACATATCCTATCTGATATTCAGAATTTGCATGACAATGGCAAGCTTTGTGATGTCATCTTCCAGCTTGGCTCCTGATGGGCTGTGAATCTCCCACTCTGATACCCTGACTCTGCATCTACCATCTCCTTATTTCCCAGTAAATCCTATCCAAAACTCATTTCCATCAGCCCTCGATGCCCTCAACACAGTAGTGAGTTTGTCAGGTCCCAGTGTGCTGTGTCTCTTTCCCAGACTGCTTGAGTTTTCCTGGAAAAAATACCCTTGATGGGGTGTACAGGGCATCAGGACAAGGGGCAATGGTCAAAAAAAATAAATAAAGGAATACTGGAAGTTCCATCTGAACATGAAGAAAAAACTTCTTTTCTTTGAGGGTGGCAGAGCCTAGACCAGGTTGCCCAGAGAGGTTGTGGAGTCTCCTTCTCTGGAGAGATTCCAAACCTGCCTGGATGTGATCCTGGACAACCTGCTGTGGGTGACCCTGCTTTAGCAGGGGGGTTGGAAGAGATGATCTCCAAAGGTCCTTTCCAACCCCCACCATTCTGTGTTTCTGTGATCTGTATAAAGAGAAGTGTCTGTTCTCAGGGTTGCAAAGTGGAGTCCCTCATGCTTTAACTGTTGTACCAACCCTCAGGCACAGGAATACCATTTCTCATGACTAACACTAGTCAGGACAGCACCTTAGACCAGGAAAACATTAAAAAAGCAGGAGAAGTTGAAACCCCACATGGGTTTAGATGCTGTGTAAGATCCATAGATATTCCCATGCACAGGCACAAAACCATGCAGCCTTAGTGCCACCGTGCTCATATTGTGTGGCAAGAAGAATCAGAGAAAAAGGAAAAAAAACCCAACTGCTTTAGTGAGACAGAGCCTCCCACACGTTCTTTATACAGCAAGACAAAGGGAGACATATGAGTGCAATGTCTGCTGATCATAATATGTCCTAAGATGGCCTGAGATTCAATGAAGGCTCCCATCAGATACCTTTAATGCCACTTTCCCTGGTTCCCAGACATTTGGTCCAAGGTCTTCCTTGGGGACAAAGAGAGAAGGGCTTGGGGCAAAAGCTGCAGGGACCTGGACAAGATTGAGAAATAGCCTGTGCAAACCTGATGAAATTCAACAAGGTCGAGTACAAGATCCCGTACCTGAGTAGGGCAATCCCTAGTATCATTACAGGACATGCAGAGAAGGACTTTGAGTGTGCTGGTGGATGAAATGTACTACATGAGCCAGCAATGTGAGCTCACAGTCCTTAAAGGGGCCTATAAGGAAGATGGAGATAGGCTTTTTAGCAGTGCCTGCTTCAACGGGACAAGAGGTGATGGTTTTAAACTAGAAGAGAGGGGATTCATACTAGAGAGAAGGAGAAAATGTTTATAATGACAGTGAAACACTGGCCCTGGTTGCCCAGAGAGGCGGTGGAAACCCCACCCCTGGAAACATATAAGGTGAAGTTGTATGGGGCTCTGAGCAACCTGATCCAGTTGGAGATGTCCCTCCTTACTACAGAGGTGTTGGAGTAGATGACCTTTGAAGGTTCCTTCCAACACAAACCATTCTATGATTCTATGATTCTCTGAGAAGGAAAAGTATATATCTCTTACCTAGACATAGGAAGCTGAGGACCCATTGAACCACTGATGCCGTCTGAAGTCTTCTCTGCAGTGGCAAGGAAAGCGGAGCAAACTCAATCTTCATCTTGGGCTCTGTGTGCACGTCTCAAAAGGAGAAGGAAGCTCCAGAGATCACGAATGCAAAGTGCAAAGTCGTCAGTCAATATTTACCCAGTCTTACAGTATAGGCAATTGTGCAACATACAGTGGCAGTGGTGGCTGCCCTCAGGCACCCTCCTGTATGGGGAGGAGAGGCACACTGCTGGGAATTGTCACCGACTTTACAACAGCATGACTCACCATGTGGTCATGTGTAGACAGGGAGGATTTCAAGCTTTTACCACCCAAATCTGGGAAGTAAACTCCCTTCAGAACCCAATCCTGCCTTCAAGTGTCTGTGTCTTTCAAATTTTGCAATATTAGGATTTCAACCCTTTGTAGAAAGGATGAGGCATTTGTGCGTGTAAGCGAGGCTTTAATTTCCCCATTCCCTAATAAACCATCCTGTACATGGAAGAAAGGGACAAGCAGAAGGGACAGGCACAGGTAAGTCATTTGTAAGTGATAGGATATGGGTGAGTTTTGGTCTCAGGCAAGGAGGTGGGCAAACAATAAAAGGGTGTTTCACTGATGAGCTGAAACACTGGGTGTTTCACACTGAGGGGATACACGAGAAATGTCATGCCTCTGCCAGGAGATGGGTCGATGGGGCAGACAAATGTCCATGTGCATCTTTGGACATGTTTATCTGGGTTTTCCTTATGTTTATGCATTTTCCTTATGAGAAAGGAGGTTGTAATGAGGTGGGGATCAGTCTTTTCTCCACAAGTAACAAGCAATAAAATGAGAGGAAATGGCCTCAAGTTGCACCAGGGGAGGTTTAGGTTGGATATTAGGAAAAATTTCATCCTCACAAGGGTTCTCAAAGCCTGGCCCAGACAGCCCAGGGAGGTAGTGGAGCCCCCATTCCTGGATGGATTTTAAAGCCACCTGTAGATGTGATGCTTCACAGTGTGGTTTAGTGGTAACCTCTTAATGCAGGGTTAACAGATGGACTCAATGTTAAAAGTCTCTTCCAATGAAAACGATTTTGTGATTCTATGATTCTACCTTCAAGCAGGTGCATGGTCTGAGTCTTTGCCTAGTCACATGCAAAGAGCTGCGATTTACTGGATGGGAAAAAAAATCAGGAATTTGTGGAGAAAATCCTCAGGGAACTGACAAGCCACTCAGGTAAACAAAGAAATCATCTCGTGAGAGGCCTGAGAAAACCAAGGGTCTCACTGTAACCAGGATACAGAATAATGTCACTAACAGACTGAATTAGACAATGAGCCGATCCTTGCTAAAGCACCGGCACACATACAAAGACGTCACTCACTTGTCTAAGGGGCATTTCAAATCCCCAAGATTGTCGAGGCCAAGAATTACAAAGCAAAACTAAAAACAACCCTTGGCAAAAGAAAATCAGAGGTGTTAGCTGAAAAATAATCCTTCCTCTTTGTCAAGCCCTAGGAAGATGCTGGGCTACGAAGAATTTACATCCGTTAGACTCCATTTTCTGGAGTCACTAGGAACAGCAGCACTCTGGAGAAACCCCTAAGGGATCTTTCCTAAAAACACCAGTTGCTTTAATTGAGCTGTAACTGGCTTGGATTTCATTTGAATCTCTCCCCATCCTTTGTCTTCTGCTGCAAAAGTCGGGACCCTGTCTGCTTTGAGAAATCAAAGGAGGCTTTTAACTCTTTCAGCTCTGTTGCCTGGAGACAAGATGTTTCCTGGTGAGAAACCACCAGCAATTTCCAAAATGCTGTGAGCAGATCATAAGGTCTAGGGCTGCTGGTCTTCCTGGGCTGTGCAACCCCCAGTACGGTCAGGGAGCTGCACAGTCGGGCCAAGGAGGGAGAAGTCCCTGCAGGGACTGGTCCAGAGAGGACGTTTCAAAGTGTTTTCCATCCTGCAGTCTTGTCCTTGTTTGAGCCCAGCCATGACACTGAGCTCTTTTGGTTTTTGTTAGTGCAAAGGGTCACACCTCAGCCCCAGCAATACCCAGATGAGTGGGAAGCATTTTCTGCCCCTAGAAATTTCAGGCTAATCTGTGGAGCAGTTAGACTGCTGGTTCTCAAGGAGCTGTATTGCAAAGAGTCCCAGCAATTTGCTTGTGGCTTATTATGACAAGGAAAGCCTCCTGTTCTGAATTTGTTACGAACAAGTCAGCTCCTTGGAAGAGATGACCAAGGAGTGAAACAAGGCTCAACTGGGTAATAAATATTTATGTCCTGCTCTGCTGTGGATATGTCATTCGGTTTTTGTCTTTCTACTTAATCTACTTACAGAGGGCTTTGAAATCTTCTGCTTAAATCAGGGGGGGATCAGAGAGTTCCAGACAGTCAGGTGGAGCTGAGAGAGATGCATCTTCTCGCTGTGTGGAGGTAAAATAAAATCTGTGGGTTGTTTTAGGAAGGAGCAGAACTGTGTTGCTGAATTACTGAACTAGCTAAGCAGCTGGTGACATACCCAAACACTGAGCCCTAATTTCTAGATCCTACATCCTGACACCCAGGCCAGCCTTATGCACGTGGTGGTCTTGGTTACCGACAGATGGTTGAATCAAGAGCTAGAACTGAGTGTTGCCACATATCCTGAAGCCATTCAGGCTCTACTGACTTCATCCAGCCACCAGCTGATACTTCACTACCCTGGAAAAAAATCAGGGTCCCTGTATCCCCACTGAGCTTCCTCTGATACTTTGGAAATTAAGAAGGAAGTATATTTCTTGTCCTTGAGAACTTTGAGGGTCTCCCAGGTTTGGGACAGAGCTTGTTTTCACCCCCGCATTACTAGTGCCCACAGTATGGCCAGGGCAGTGATTCTTCACCCCATCTTGGAACTGGATCCAACTTGGGCTATATATATACAGGATATATATATGTACAAGGAGGCATGTTTTTCCCATATTTTTTTTATATATATACAGGATATATATATGTACAAGGAGGGTGGTCAAACACTGGAACAGGAGTCTGAGGGCAGGGGGGAGTATCCATCCTTGGACACAGTCAAACCTCACCTGGATGTGACCATGAGCAACCTGTTTTGTCATCCTTTCTTTGACCTGGGAGATGGAGGAGAATTCCAGAGACACCTTCCATCCAATCTCACTCTATGATCTCACCTGGCTTCCAGCTTCTAAATGTTGGATGCTGAAGTCCAAAATATGCATCCCAGGATCTTTGCAGAGTCACAGCAGGGAACACAAACCCTCACAATGAATTTATCTGACTTATTTGAGCTGTCTAACTCAGAAAGAGGTAAATTGCTCTCTGTAAGTGTTGGGATCTCTCCAAGGAAGACTTTAATTTAGCAGGAGGTGTTGAGGGCAGGAACTTGAAAGGCCTATTTTGGCCCATTTTAGCACCTCAGACTACACCTAGTCTTCAGACAGACACTCATTTCTCTGCAGAGAGACATCTCTGAAGGTCTCACCTCACTCTTTGTCAGTCACATTGTCCTGCTCTGCTCCTTTCTTCTTACTTTCCCTTCCTGTCACTGTCTACATTCTATCAGGTTAACTGCAGATGTTGGGGAAAGTTGAAAGCAGTACCTTCATCAGCTCTGACACTGCTTTGCAGATAGGTCCTGGTTTCATTGTGGTCAGACCCATTCTTACTGAAGGGTCTTGCTCCTGTTGGGACATCATTCAGAACTCTTAATAGTCATGGGATCAGCTTTGAGGACTGGAAGAAAAAACCCCAAACCAACCTTGTGATGGAGTTAATCTGGTATAAAATCAGATCAAAATAAGAAGAAGGACTTTAGCTTTCCAGTGACTTCACATGGGTCTGGGTGTGAAGAGGTAAAGAATCATCCTGCTGTATCTGTGGGGGACCACCACACCTTGCAGTGTCCTTCTTCTAGAAATGAGCCATACACTGAGTATAATCTTACATCACACCTATCCTTGTAGCACCACAATCCTCATCTTCCCTGCACTAGGGGAAGTGCTTACATGGGACAGGAAGGACTTTTACTGGGAAATGAGAAGATACAGATTTATTCCCAGACTTCCTGTGTAATGTTAAGCAAAGCATTCAGCCTCTCCCTGTGTGTACATGGATGATGATTTGCTGTCTTAGAGCAATGATAACAGTGGATAAAACTTCAGTGGCCCTTAGATGAACCTCTCTATGGCAGGACCTACCCACCAAAAATCTAATTTCTCCTGCAGCCACACGTTTCTCTGGTCACTTTCACAAAGAGAACTCTTGTTCTCTTTGCTGACTTAGGTTCCACTTGTGGATATACTATAGGGTAGATGCTCTCCTTGGAAGCATCAGAGAGAGATCATCACTAAGCTGTGATTGCAGGCATGGCAGGAACTGCTGGGACCACCCAGCACTGATCACTGCAAGTATCATGTTAAAACTTCCTGGGAAATTTTGCTGCTGTTTAATTTACTCTTATTGCTCAATTCTCACCTCCATGGCTTTTAAACCTCATTTTTATCTTTTTTATTTTCCTTTTTTTTCCTTTTTCTTCTTTTTTTTTGATTTCTTTACATTTCTCCTTATTTCCTAACATACTCAGTCACTCAAACACACATGGTCCATGATATAGTTCCAACAACATTCTCCTTGGCTTTTCCCTTCTCAGCTATTTATAGTCATTTATCTGATCTCCTATTGCTTGTGTTTAGTTTGGGAACATTAAATTCCTTTAATCCATCAAGAGGTCATCCCCTGTAATCCCTTTACCAGTGGCCCTTGCAACTCAGTTGATCAATTTCCGTCTCTGGGCACAAGAAGGAACCTATAAAACCTCAAGTCACAGAGCTGTAGGCTTTGCAGCTCACCAGCCTTTGCAAGTTGACACAGTGAGATGTCCCCACAAGAATTCATGAGTGGAGCAGGTTGCACATGGAGGCTTGGCCACACTCCAGGATCAGTCTGAGAAAGACTAAGATGAAGGACATGAAGGCACACATTCAAGGGGCAATGCGGTGACATGTACAGGAAGCCAGGATGCTATGTAGTTGTCCAGCTTTGCCCTGAAAGGAGAAGCTGGCTGTGGTTCCATGATGAGTCCCTTGTTGAAGCCCCACAACATGTAGACCTTACAGGGCTTGGTGCCTCAGTGGATGAGCTATAAACTCTCTTCAGATCACTGCTCCTCTCTTCTAATCATAGATAAGCCTCTTTTTTTTTCCCTGAAGCCTCTCAGTCATTCATCAGTACTCCTAGAGCTTTCACCAAACTAATTTCTCCTCTACTGGGCAAAATTATCAGAAGGAAACTGAAGCTACATTTTTGGTAGTTGTCCAGTGGTTTCTCTGTGTCCCATTCCTTCCTGACCCATCACTCCACCAGCATAAGTGTATCTCCCCTGAGAGGTCCTCCTTGCTGGGGATCTTCCCACCACACCAAACCTATGTGATACCATTGCACCATTTGATCTTTGTCTGTCCCCAGCTCTGGGTGAGAGCATGGGTGTGAGAGAAGCCCACTTCTGCTGGCTGCTACTTTTTTTAATGGAAATTATTTCAAAAAGAAGTCTTTCAGATTTTACTCCCCCTTCTACCTGTCACTGAATGACTTTTTCTGAAATCCAGCTGTGTCACGCCAGTGATTTTCGTTACAGAATTTCACATCCTTTAGAGAATTATCAGTCAAATTATTTTTTTATGCACTTAGGGAATTAATGAGTCTCTTCATGCAGCACTCTGATATGGATTTTCTTTGGCTCCCATCCCATTTTGTCTTGAAGCACCTTCCCAACACATATGAATCATAAACAAAGTTGACAAGGAAAACAAGAACACCTCAGGCAGGTCCTCATTCCCAGCAGTTGTGTGCGAGTATAAAATGATTTAAGATGTGAGAAGCCACTAAACATCCTAAGTTGCCACTCACACTGTTGTCATGTTCTCTTGTCCCTTGCAATTTACACTGGGGCCAGAAGCAATTCAGACAAACATCACTGGTTCAGAGACAGTGCCTGCAAGCTATATGAGGGTCTGGGATAACCCTGCCATGGAAGGGACACAGAGGCAGCAGTGCCCTTGGAAATAAATACGGGTAAATAGAGCTTTCCTACACCTAATTGAGGTACTGTGGAGTTGGAACACACTTCACCTGGAGGTCTCCAGGTGTGGTACAGGTCTAGTTTTGGAGCTGGGATCTCAACTACCATTATCCCAGGAAGCTGATGTCCAGGGTCCTTCTATCACGGAGGAGAAAGTCTCCTAAGGAGATATGGGGCTTATACCAGCCCCACCTGGTTATGATTTTTTCTTCATTTTCACTTCATTATAGCTCTTGGTGGTGATCTCTTGGGAGCAATGGGATACAATGCCATCCCCTTCCTCTGACCACTGGTGGGGAGGTCAGTAATTAGCCAAGAGCCAGGTGCCTCCCTTTGAGATGTATAGGGATTTTTTTCTAAATAAAACGACCTTCACCCCCATAAGGTCTTGCACTGAGCTTTGCCACACTGTTCCTACAATGCCACAACATTATTTCCTACGGTAATTTGTGGATAAGTATGTACAGGGAGGGGGAGGAGAACGTGTACAGGCAGCACGTGATGAGATGCCAGACTGTAGTCTGAGAAAACAAGACGATCTCTCTTTGTCATCAGATCTAGCTGAGAAAAACATAAATCTGGACAAGCTTTTATGGTGGCAGAATCCACTTGGATTATCTAGCCAGTGAGCATGCTCTTCAGGCCATCACAAAATGCAGGAGAGACTCAGGGTGGTCTTCAGTAGCTTAAGTTTGACTGAAAGGCATCCCAGCTTCATATGATGATGCTAGAAGATTCACCAGGTCCCCTATTTATCAGCTCCCAAAACATCATAGTCATCATTGCACAGAGGATAGGTACTTGGAGCTATTCCCTGCCTTCACACCAGCAGATCCCAGCATGGATGAGACAGGGAACCAATGCCTGAGGGTCCACCCAAAGTAAGTGCTTGTTGTGGATGCTGCAAAAGATTGGGCTTGCTTTGGTTTGCACCCCACCATGGTGCCCTTAGCATCATACAAACTTTTGTGCTCCACACTGGTACAGTCCAATGTTGAGTGACACCCATGTCCTTGGCCAACCCCAAGACCAATGTCCCACCATATGGCATCACGCTCAGCCATAGCCTTTTCCCAGAAGAGGGTGGAGGAAGAGAAAGCTTTTCCTGCTTTCCGCTGTGGTAGCTATAATTTAAACACAGAGACATTTTTATTTATTTAACTCTCATCCTCTCTGAAAGAGGTTTGCAGCCAGGAAATCAATTTGGCTGATTAGAGCTAATGGATTTTACCTGACGTAAGCGATTAAATTATTTCCATACCTGATTCCTGAAAGTGCATGAGTGGCCATGCTTTGAGATTTATATATAACTTTATATTTCACCGCAGGAGATGCTAAGCATTTTTTTTTTTCTCATTCTGCAGCTTCTAACTCCATCCAGGTCTGCCTGGTATCTGCAGAGCAGCGAAGAGTCTCCTGACACTGCAAAAATCTCACAGAGCAGGTTTGCCTGTGTCTTTTCTTGCAAAGTAGTGCGTGACCGAGCGTTTTTGAACGAGACCAGCCCAGGCTCATTGCAGATTCAAAAGTTTAAAACCACTTTGTGAGTGTGCTGACCTCCAGTCCCAAATGGGTGCAAGGTGCTGTGCAAACCCTTGCGTGAAGGCGCTGCTGTGCACGGAGCTGGGATGCCCCTTAGCACCAAAATGGGAGCTGTTCCAGTGGGTTCATATGAGCTTGCACCCACCAGGAGCACAATACCTCCCCAGTATATGAAGGGCAATTAATTACACTAATAGATCTTAGAAACAGCAACACAGAAGCTATTTAAAGTGTTTGCTGCAGGAAGGACCCAAGCATGTGCAGGATGTCTGTAGGTGTCAGATAGGTTTTAGACACTCAAAAATCACCGTGGCAGCTTTGAGATAAATGAAATTACAGAGAGTATTTTAAAATAAGCACAACATTGAGATTCACCAGCTGATGATCTTGATTCCATTACAATCTCTTGATGGCAGACCTTGGGTCACCATCACGCTTTTCCAGTGATGCTTTTCCAGTTTTCCTTTTTGCCATTCCCATCGCACAGAATCACACGATTCACAGCATGGTAGTTGTTGGAAGGCACCTCTAGATATTACCTTGTCCAATCCCCCTGATAACACAGGGTCATCCAGAGCGGGTTGCTCAGGATAACATCCTGGCAGGTTTTGAGTCTCTCCAGAGAAGGAGACTCCACAACCTCTCTAGACAACATTTTCCAGGGCTCTATCACCCTCAAAAGAAAAAAATATATACGTATTTTTTAGTACTACAGTCCATTAGCTACAAAAAGTTGCTTTCTGTCATCCTGTGCAGAAAGCAGCACGCATGGAAATGCAGTGCAGGGGGCAGACAGAAGCATTTTGGGGAAAATTCTCCCACCTTTGCTACATGACCTGGATGAGTCTGTGGTTTCATCTTCTGCAAATGAAAAGTGCAGCACGGTCAGATCCACATGCCTCAATAATACTGGTTTTAAAGGTAAACATCAGCCTAAAAAGTGCTTAGCACTTCTATCATGGCTCTTAAGGAGAACCCACCATGCTTACAATACACGGTGCATTGATGCACCAGAAAACCATGGCTCTGTCCCAACCTGTGAGTTGCTCAGGACCTTCCTAAATCTTTAATTATAATCACTCCCTTTAATTGCATTGAATGTAAGAGCAGGATTGATATAATCCTTGCAGACAAAGCAATCCCTGTCTATAGACACCTCTAGTTGTAATTATTTTTGTTTCCAAAGGCAGCTCTTTCATTCAGCCATCCTCACCAGCGAGGTCTCCAATCCCATCTGTAAAATGGGTTTCCATAATTTACCTACAAGCAAGAGTGAAATGAAGCAAATCAAGGCAAAGACAAGCAAAAAATAAAACCCCCCAACCTCAGGGTCCAAGACTCAATAAGGGCATGCAAAGCATTAGATTAAAGAAACAATCCTGGCAGCAGTAATCCTGCTTTTCACTGCACTCCCAGCAGCTGCAGTTGCTGCCTGGTAGGAACTGTTTTGTTCCATTGTAATTCAGTGTTTGAATGCATGGATTTTGGAGGCACTTGGGATCACTGGTTTTATTTCAGTGATGATCCTGGTGCTGGCAGTTCAGCCATGCTGATAAACTTCTGCTAGCTTCAACTCTGGGGTCATCATGTGGTTACACCAGAAAGTGGATGCAATTAGGCTGAAAGTGGAATTTATTGGGTTCAGAGAATGAAGAGAAAGATGCAGGCAGAGAGGGAAGGATGGAGGGATGGAATGAAGGAGGGCAGGGAGGAAAGGCTGGCAAGGATAGTGGGGAGTGGAGTACCAGGCGGGATTTGGGGTTGTGAATACATGATGGGAATCATAGAATGGTTTGGGTTGGAAGACACCTTAAATATCAAGTTCAACCCCCTGCCATGGGTAGGGACACCTCCCACTAGACCAGGTTGCTCAGAGGGCCATCCAAACTTGCCTTGCGCATTTCCAGGGATGGGGCATCCACATCTTCTCTGGGCGACCTGTGCCAGAGTCTCACAACCTTCACAGTGAAGAGCATCTTTCTATTTCTAATCTAAAACCACTTTCAGTTTAAAGGCAGTACTCCTCATCACTACATGCCCTTGTAAAAAGTCCCTCCTCTCATCACTGCATGGTCTTGTAAAAAGTCCCTCCCCAGCTTTCTTATAGGCCTCCTTCAGATACTGGAAGACTGCAAGGTCTCCCCAGAGCATCCCCATCCCCAACTATCTCAGCCTGGCCTCACAGCAGAGGGGTTCCAGCCCTCCCAGCATTGCTGGGGCTCCTCTGGCCCTGCTCCAACAGG
>JANHFX010025595.1:0-82953 GCA_027560015.1 Chloroceryle amazona
AGTGTGACCTGGACAGGCTGGAGTGTTGGGCAGAGCTGAACTTAATGAGGTTCAACAAGAACAAATGCAGGGTCCTGCCCCCAGGGAGGAACAACCCCATACATCAATATAGGTTAGCAGTAAACCTGCTGGAAAGCACCCTTGAGGAGAAGGATCTTGGGGTCCTGTTAGACAGTAAGTTAACCATGAGCCAACAACGTGCCCTTGTGGCCAACAAGGTCAATGGTATCCCAGGATGCATTAGGAAGAGTGTGGCCAGTAGGTCAGTGGTAGCCAACCTCTCCCTCTGTTCTGCTCTGATGAGGCTGCATCTGGAATACTGTGTCCAGTTCTGGGCTCTACAGTTTGAGAGACAGGGAACTAGTGGATAGAGTCTCACAGAGGGCAGCAAAGGACTGGAGCATCTCATGAGGAAAGTTTGAAAGAGCTGGGGTTGTTTAGCCTGGAGAAGACTGAGAGGAGATCTTATCAATGTCTATAAATATCTAAGGTGTGGGTGCAAGGAGGATGGAGCTGGACTGTTTTCAGTGGTGCCCAGTGACGGGACAAGGGGCAACAGGCACAAGCTGGAGCACAGGAGGTTCCATCTAAATATGAAGAAAAACTTATTTACAAAGAAGCCTTGGAAGAAGCTGCCCAGGGAGGTGGTGGAGTCTTCACTGGAGAGATTCCAAACCTGCCTGGATGCAATCCTGTGTAACGTGCTCTCAGCAAACCTGCTTGCTTGGGGAGGTTTGACTAGATGATCTCTAGAGGTCCCTTCCAACTCCAGCAATTCTGTGAATATTGTGTAATTTGGCATAAATTTTTATTATAATAATGTTAAGTTATTCCTGTAGGGTATATTATAAAGTAACTTGCTTCTTTACAGTAGGTAGATGTGCAGTATGATTCATCAAAATTAGAAGTTCTTGAAAATTCCTTCTCTTTCATTTTCAAACTTTAGTGGGTGTTCGAGAAGGTGGGAGCTGTTCTTATGCACAGTACGAACCTCTTGGAAATGCAGACAAAGTGGAACAGTTTAGGGCTGGCTAGGTTAGCTGCAAACCCCTGCATAGGTGGTAATGTAATCTTGATTCTTGTAACTCATGTTCAATTTCTTCTGTTGTTTTTTTTTTCCTCTCCCCTTCTGCTGCCAATATATATACAAACTAAGGTGAAACAATTATCTTCTCACAGTTGACTTGAATGGAGGGCCACATAATGATTTGTGATTGAGACTCTGAGTATGACTTCTGTTAAATGAAAAGACTCTGGCAATGCTGCCACAGGTAATGTTCTGCAGCTCAATGGCAAGATACTCACCAGGAGTAGTAAATGAAATTAAGGAAGAGTGGTGCTTATTCTGTTAAATGTTCAAGTGTTTAATCAGTGAGTAGTTGATCATATTGAAGAGAATGGTTGAGGAAAAGAGTGAGTGTGCAGAGAATGAGGTGAATGCCTTGTGGAAAGATACAGAATATGATCAGTCCTATCAAAACTTTCATGTGGAGCTGATTAACATATGCTTAGTAAGAAGTCTGGTTAATTAACATTAGCCACTGATACACTGCTGTTATGTCTTCTAAAATGTGTGTTTGATTGTCATAAAATTAAGGAAATACTATAGGCAGTATTTCTACTTAATCATGTTGAAGTTTTTACATTGGTTCAGGTGAATGTTAGATATGTTGTAACAATCTCAATTACTTTCAAGCCTCCTGACTGAACAACAAGTATGACTGAATACTTGGTCTTTTTTGATTTGACTTGGTTCGATTTTTATTATTTTTTTTTTCTCCTATGAAAACTCGAGTTTTATCACAAATAAAATTTTTTATATTCCTATGTGGTAAAATAGCAGGAAAGTTCAACCTTTCTCTTTTGCATCACTTGGTAGAAGTTAACAGCTTTAATTTGTCAGTTTGGAAATCTGGTAAATCTTTGTCGTGTGCACTGTGGTGTTCAAAAGCTATTTACTGGGTTCTGAAATGAACACACAAAGAGCTGTCAGTCAGGGCATTATTTAATTTTTAATTATATTTGCTTTTGAAGATAAACTGTTGTAATTAATATATATATATTTAGTGCTGTTATTTATGGAAGAAATGGAGATCTCTTAAGCTGAATATTTTGCAAATAGTAGATTAAAAGCAAGTGTGCAGTTTTTTGAGTTGGTAAATATTATCAGTTCCACAATTTTCCTTCTAAAGCTGATGAAGTTCAAGTGAATGTATTACTCAGACTGCTTATCAAAGCATCTTGCAAGGGCATTTGCAATGCTATGATGCACAGTTTAGGATAAAACTGCTGTAATGTTATTGTCAAACTGGAAACTAAGAACCAGGCAGCTGCTCTTTCACTCCTGCCCAGTCTCAGTGGGATGGAGAGGAGAACTGAGGGGGCAAAAAAGAAAAAGTAAAACTCATGGCTTGAGATAAGAATGGTATAATAACTGAAAGAAAATAAACTATTATAATAACAACTGTAATGAGAAGGAAGATAACTAGAAGAGAGTTAAACCCCAAGAACAGACAAGTGATACACAATAAAATTAGTGACCACCTGCTGACCGATACCCATCCAGACCCTGAGCAGCAATCCACCCCTCCCAGTCAGCTCCCCCCACTTTATATACTGGGCACAGTGCCCTATGGTGTGGAATATCCCTTTGGCTAGATCAAGTCAGCTGTCCTGGCCATGCTGCTGCCCAGCTTCTTGTGCACCTACTCATTAGCAGAGCATGGGAAACTGAGAAATCCCTAAGTTAGGATAAGTGCTACTTGGTGACAGCTAAACCATCAGTGTGTTATCAGCATGATTCTCACCCTGAATCCAAACCACAGCCATGTACCAGCTACTGGGAAGAAAATTAACTTTGGCCCAGTTGAAACCAGGACAATCTTACATAGTTTGTGATAGAATGAGATAATTATGAATGACTCTGAACTGACTTGAATGCCCTCTGATGGAGCTTTGCTTCTCATGTGTGACCAAGACCCTGAGGTAGCTCTGTTTTTTGGACCGCTGTGGAATTCCTCTTGCTTTGTCTCGGAGCACAAACCCCCCTCCTGCAGTGTTGTTTCTCTATATATGAGCATAGCCCTTTCCTTGACATTCTGATAGTACCCAACCCCATCCTTGCTCTGCAGACACAAGGATAGTTTTGTGTATTCCATCCAATTAGTCTTCCAAATAATTTCTCTAACAAAGAAAAAGGGAAAAAATACCCCAAACAACACAAGCCCCCAAAGTAGAAGTTGTTCTCTGTGAATATCAGTTTAGACAAGAGTTAGTAAGATGGACTATCACAATCAGTTCTTGCTCCATTGCTTTGACTAAACTTGTCTGCTGGTAACTCCTGCCATCTGACAATTTTGAGCCAGCAGTGTGCCCTGGTGGCACAGAAGGCCGATGGCATCTTGGCTTGTATCAGGAATAGTGTGGCCAGCAGCACTAGGGATGTAATTCTGCCCCTGTGCTCGGCACTGGTGAGGCCTCACCTTGAGTACTGGGTGCAGTTCTGGGCCCTTCACTTCCAGAAGGATATTGAGGTGCTGGAGGGGTCCAGAGGAGAGCGACGAGGCTGGAGAAGAGACTGGAGGGAAAGTCTTAGGAGGAGAGGCTGAGGGAGCTGGGGTTGTTCAGCCTGGAGAAGAGGAGACTCAGGGGGGACCTCATCAGTCTCTCCAGCCTACCTGAAGGGAGATTGTAGTCAGGAGGGGGTCGGGCTCTTCTCCCAGGCAACCAGTGACAGGATGAGAAGGCTGCGCCTGAAGCTGCGCCAGGGGAGGTTTAGGTTGGATCTTAGGAAGCCCTTCCTCACAGAAGGGGTGATTACAGACTGGAATGGACTGCCCAGGGAGGTGGTGGACTTGCCATCCCTGGCGGTGTTTAAGGAAAGATTGGATGTGGTGCTTAGTGACATGGTCTAGAGAGACCTTATTGTGGCCTTCCAGTAGTTCAAGGGGCCTGTCAGAAAGATGGGGACAGACATTTTAGCAGGGTCTGTTGTAATAAGACAAGGGGTGATGCTTTTAAACAAAAAGGGAGGTTTAGACTAGAGAGAAGGAAGACATTTTTTACACTGAGGGTTGTGAGACCCTGGCCCAGGTTGCCCAACAAGGTGGTAGATGTGCGATTCCAGGTGAGGTTGGCTGGGGCTCTGGGCAACCTGCTCTGGTTGCAGATGTCCCTGCGTCTTGCAGGTGGGTTGGACTAGATGATCTTGAAGGGTCCCTTCCAACCTAAACCATTCTGTGACTCTGTGATTCTGTGATTTGCGTGATTCATCAAGGTTAGGTTTTTCACATTTGTTCTTTAAATTGGAAACTGTAAAAGAATTTTCAGGGCTGGTTGTAAAGTCTTGAAAGTTCTACCTCCAAAATGAATGGAATGCAGTTTAGTTTCCATTACTTTTATTCATTTGAGTCTGCCAAGACAGGAGCCAATTAGTGTTTAGCAACTAGACTGAGACCACCAAAGCTTTCCATGTAGATCAGTGAAACTTCCTGACTTCGTGATGACCTCCTCCGATTTCTAGTGATGGTGTGACTAAAGAGCTCATTTTTAGAAGTGAGAAGCCCTGTGATTCTGTTATCTGAAAGCTGGAAATTTCAGGAAGATTTCTTGTAGCTAACAGGCTCATAAGTATATCTAGAAAAAGAAAAAAGTTTCAGAAAGTTTGTAGGTGGTTCATTATAACATGATTTTAATGCCCCCTGACAGAGTATGAATAAAAGAGCTCTACTCTCTTAAGATCAGTAATAACCAGTCACTTAAAAGTGTTTACTATTAAGTGACTTGCCCATAAATATGTACAACTCTAATTTTTCACTTAATTAAAAAAAAAGTTCAAATAATTATACATTTTCCTCAACCTTTACTGCAAAGACTTTAAAATGGAAACTTACTATCCTTACTGAATAAATACTCTCAGTTTTCCTCCCTTTTAGTAATTTTAAGGAGAGACCATCCCTGATAGTTGCCATTGTCTCTTACGCTTCTATCTGGATACGTTTCCAGACTTTTAAACTTAATGAGAAGTCTCTTTTTCATGTAGCCAATTCACACTTCATGGCTGAGAGTGATCTCACCATTCTGTACTTCCCATTCAGGTTATATTGTGACATTGACACTGTCACAGCTTTCCTGTGGTGGTGTAGGAGCAGCACAGCTTTGTGCTTTGTGAGCGAGCAGCAGCTCAAAACCCTGTTGAAGAACAAACTTTTATCTCTTATAAGGTGACTTGCATTTTGTTAATGAACACCAGACAGATTAGATGGCGTTCTAGCTCAGTGTTTTTGAGGAGCCTCATGACATAATGTAGATAACCTGCACTGTCACCCAGTACATCTACACTCAGGATTATGTTTTAGTATCCCTGAAGCACTTAGAATGGTGTATCTATTTTTGTTTGTTTGTTTTTGTTTTGTTTTGTTGAGGTGGAATGATTTCATTCTTCTGTTTCCTACTGTTTAATTCTGACTACTCCTGTTTGGAGTAAGTCCTGAAGTGGATTTGTGAATCAGTGGTAGAATGAGGGCAGCAGTGAAAAACTGAATGGACTTGTTTTTCTCTATGGACTTCCAATAAACGACCACATGCTTGATATGGAAGTTGGTTCTGCCTAGAATTTAAAATCATCTGACAAGAACCTGTAGAGCTTAATCTCTTTAAACTGTTAAATGGAAAGCTGAACACGGGGAGTGTCTGCGGAAGGGGCAATAAATGAAGCACTTAGCAGCAGAGTACCTACAGACTCAGGAGCTAATAGATTGTTATCTGCCACGATTTAAAATCCTGAGACCAAATAAAATTCTAAATGTAGATTCTTATTCCTGTGTGCTGCTTGAGAAGTCTTTGCTAAATTATTCTGTGCCTAATTTAATGTTCATCCTTTTAACTTTGAAGGCGTTTTGCCAAATAATTACTCTTACAGTTAAAAAAAAAATAAATCAGTGAGTGTAGCCCATAAATAAGCCACACAGCCTTACTTCCCAGATTTTTCAAAAAATGATTAAGGGTGTACTCTTAAAAAAAAGCATTTACCAAAAAGAATCCTTTCAAAGCCTTTCTCATACATACAGCTATGGATTTTAGGGGCTGCATCAGTAAGACTGGTAAATCACTTTCACTGCTTTTTACGTGCATTTACACTTAAGTGTTCTTACCGTAACTTTCTTTGATGTCTTTGGTCCTAATTGGTGGTGCTTATCATTTTAGGAGGAAATAATGCATCAGAGTTGGAAAGCAAGTTTAGTAAAGTGAGAACCATCACAAGCGGCAATTGTGATAATGGGATTTGAGAGTATACATGACAAGGAAGATACCATAATTAAACTATTCTTTGCAAGTTGTGGAAGCTGTTTACTTCAGGACAGTTTTTTTCTAGTGATGGACTCATCACTGAACAGCCATTTGGGCTTGCACTGAAAGTTAATTGATGTTCTTTTCATTATTGTGCTGAGATGAGGTATTCACAGCATTATACATTTGTTTTATTGTGTATTACATTTTACTCTTAATTTAAAAACACACTTTAGTTACTGATTATGTATTTGTGGCTAAATTTCAGGCTACTATTCCTAGAACCATGGAATATATGTCCAAAAGTGAATTTAAGTGAAACATCCCCAGAATATCAGCATTTCCTTTTAGGGGCTAAACCAACATCAGATAGAAGTTTCAGCACTTCTAAATTGTGTAGGACTGGATTATCCTTAGCCCCGGAAGGTGTTTCCCAGTGTCTCAACAGGAAAATTCCCTGCTGCAGTCAACCCTTTGCTACCTGTAATGTACAAAAATAATAATTACTTCCTTTTTGCAGCTATTTATTAGGCATTTAGACAGTTAATGTATATTTTTATATTGACTTCTTTCTTGGAAAACAATCCAAATTGTAGATTAGCAATTAGGTGTGTCTTCTCAGCAGTTTTGTAGGAGAAATTCTCCAAAATAATTCAGTGTGCTTCCATGTTGCTGGATGATTTTCTGACTGCAGTGGTTGTTGGGAAACCTGAGACTTGTTCTACCATGTACTGAAAGACTAAATACATTTGAAGGCATTACAGCCTCCTTGAGGTACCTCTTGTGTAATTATTAAAGTGGGATAAAGAGATTTGCGGTGGTTACTTGCATAAGAATTTTGAAAATCAAAAAGAAAAAGAGATGCTAAGTATGTGAAGTAGGTTAGGATACAAAAGCAGCCTTTCAAGTTGAGGGGTAATTGAATGAAAAGGAGAGAAGGCAACATCACTTGGAGCCGGCTGAAGATGTAAAGGGGAAAAGGTGGAAGAGGTCAATGTTTGGCTAGGTCTGTTTAATGTTTTTATGAATTATTGAATTGCAAAGTTCTGTAGTTGGGGTATTTTTTTCCTGGCTTTGGAGGATACAAAGCTGTATAAATGGAAGAAGATATGCTTGGAATCTCAAAAATAAAGTTGATGAGCATGTATCAGAAAACAACTGATGCTACAAATATTATGAAAATTGTGCAATTAATAAATAATATTGGTTTCCTTTGGTTTAATTTGCATGTAGGAGAGATCTTCAGCATACTAATAAAAATACTTGATTTATGGAGAGAAAAATAGCAAAATAAAGGAAATGGTTTCCCTTCATCAAGTAAATGGAACAAATTTAAGTATACGAAATGGTTTTGAAGCATTAAGTAACACAGAGACAAAACATATGCTTGAATCAAAGTACTTATTTCACCTCTCTTGTGGAACTTGTTTCTGTTTAAAAAAGTTTAGTGCAAAAAGACAGTCATTCAGAAAGACAAAACTTAAAAACATTCCTAAAGCCTACACAGTTCTTGAGTTTAGTTCTACTTCTTTCAAAACCACAAGATTGGACTCAACAGAGGCGAGATACAAAACCACCTTGAAAAATACTAAGCAATATAGAGGAAGATTTAAATAAAACTGCAATACAGAAATTCTGTATTGTCTGAGATTAGATGTTGCCTTCAGAAGTGCATAAAATCAAAGCCATTAGCCTATATTTGCATTTAAGCAGTGGAGTTGTAATGCTAGATTGTTATAAAACTGTAAATTATAATCAGACAGGTAACATTGCACATTACAGGAAGATGGCTCAGTTTGAATACAGTGTTTGAAGAAACATTAAAAAAAAATATTAAGAACTAGAGCAGTAAAGCACTGGATTATTGAGATATATAGGCATTTATGTCAGCATACAGAGATTGTGTTTTTTAACCCAGAAATTTACCATCAGGAGGTCTAAATCATGTTAGTTCCACTAACATATTGCCTTTTCTTCTTTCTTCATAGAAACTCAGTTTTTGTCAGTTTTTGTAGGTATTTTTCAGTGCTTGCTATTATTTACTGAGAAATCAAGAGGAATCAGAATTATACATAAATGGTTATTAATACACACTCAATGACAATCACTTTTTTTCTTACCTTGTAGAATTTTTCCTCTGAGAACGCAAAATAAATCGGAGCTTCAAGCATTTGCTGCTTTTAACATAATGGGGCTTTTAAGTTATCATCTAAATGACATGAACTGCTAGAGAACTGCTCTCAGGGAATACAAGAGCATCACTCCCAGTGACAACAGTGCTTCCAGCAGTCTGCAGGAGTGAGACAGGATAGGTGGGTGTCAGTTGTAGGATGAAATATTGCTGAAGTAGGGTATGCTTTTTTAGTGCTGTCTAATGATGCTCAGATGGATTTGAGGCAGAGGCAGCTGATGCTTAGGTAACTACTGTCTAAGAATGTCATAGGTGTGGACCTTTGCCATGATCAAGGTAAAAATAAATAAATAAATAAAATTTAAGATAATGTATATGGTCATGTGCAGACTACTTCTGATTTATCAAGAAAATGTTGTTGATAGAATGATACTTTAAAATTGTCTTTTCTTTCTGGTAAGCAGGTCAGCAAGGAGAACAGGCTGAGAGGCCAGGAGCCCACCACAAGGAGAGAAAATAATTTTGTCAGGTAGGAGCAGAGGGGAGACGGGGACACGAGTTCAAGCTGTACATGGAAATGATGTTCACATCTGTAGGTTATTGCCCTCACAATTCCAGTTATAGTTTCTCACTAAAACCTGATGCAACAAAAACTTGATGAGGTCATTCTGTAAAACTATCTTCACCGCAACTGACAGAGAAATTTTCCAGTTGACTCTAGTCACACGTGAACATTTTTTTTTGCCAAAGATAAAAGTAATATAACCGTAGACCATCAATGAGGTTAGGGTAAAAGACTTATTATTTCTTCTAATAGTCCCATTGCTTTTAATTTCTCTTCACATTTTGCAAGTGCATATTGAATGCGCAATTCATGATTCAACTACCCCAGTTGTTTGCAGGCTGTGAAATCTTACACAAAACCAATAAGTACAAAAATATGAATCTTCAAATTGTGTTCTGATATGTGTTACAAACTTTAGAAGTGATAGACCTGTTAAACTGAAATATCAGCCTTTCAACAGCACAAGCCATAAGTGGAACTATTTCCATAACTGTAAACATCATAAAAATCTTCATGATGAATCTCTGAAAAGTTAATTTGATGAAACTCGTAACAAAACCACTGAATGCAAAGGAATGAATAATCCTGCATTACTGATAAGAACTAACTAAATTTTATTCAAGACAAGAAGCAGCCATGTTCTGTTATGGAAGTAACAATACAAAGTAAAAGCCCAGAAAAATATCAAGAACTCTGTAACTGAAATTCATTCTTCTGAACTGATAAAAATGTTTCCATTTTGAAAGTATATTGAAGACCCTTTTCAAGACTGCACTTGTTCTTGTGGCAATATAAGAGCTGCTTAATTACCAGGGTATTTTGGTGAAAGGGTCAGTTTGTAACTGTGAATTACCAGGTTTTATACTTCAGCCTGAGAAGCAGCTTGAGCATTATGACTAACTCATCAATCTCAGATAAGGAAAAGGATTAGTTTTAAATTGTCAAAATGTTAGTATTGAATCTTTTTGTCCACAATAGAGAAGAAGTATATTCTGTTTATTTGATCTAACTGAAGTGAAGAAAAGTATGTAATAATTTCTGGAAAGCACTGGGGAAAGGAGGTGGATACTTATTTCAGAAATGCTGAAAGTGTGTTTGTAATTAAAAGAATCCAGTTTTCATTGTAGTGTGAGACAGTCAAATGTGAAAAGGTTCAGTTGTGAAGGAAGTGTCTATTAGCACAAAGGTGCAAAACAGTTCCTATTCTTTGGATGAGCCTTCATGCAAATACCATTTTTATGCAGTAAGTGTGGCACAATACAATAATAGCTTTTTTTAGCAATGCAAGATTAGTTATTGAAGCAGATCAATCACAAGCATTTTAGCTACTTTTAACTGTATTAGCATCAATTGTCAATACACTGCTGCAGTCCATCCAGATGGCTGAATCCTATGCTTAGTGTTCTGCTGAAGCAGGCTTGCTTTTTGCAGAAATTGTGCCAAGGTTCTCAACAAGTAAATTAAATTCTGGAGATGTTCCAGGAGACAATCCAACTTTGACTATGTGACGATTAGCAACTATTGTGGTAAAGCAGGCATAGCTCTGTGCAGTAAGACAGTGGACATGGTATCCCTGCATTTGGGGTGAGGGGAGAATGCTTACCGGAAACTAGTTCTAGTTTGGTCCTGTAGCTTCAAAAAACCTTATAGTGATTAAGACACATTAGGTGTGCTGCTTGAGCAAACCTTCTGGTTTAGGATTAAATTAATCCTAAAGAAATCCAGATTAATATTGTTAAATCACTTAAAGATGTGAACCAATATGTGTCCACTGGTGGGAGTGATCAGGAGGTACGCTTCTCATGCTGTGAACTAAATGGATGCACCAGTCTGGTAAACACACTGGTATCTGTGCTGTGTTAGACACCTCCTTCCATGGTTAAATCCTTGAGTGGTAAGTGCAGTTACTCAAGTTGCACTAGTCTGAGTCTGTGACAACAGAATGGACAACTTAATGTTCTGCATGTCAACCATTTGTTTTTTTAAATGCTGCACCTGCTGTCATAATAGTTCAAGTAAAAGCATCACTTTCTTCAAGCATATTTGTTATGATACAAACGTTATGGGCAATGTGTTTTCCTGAAGGGGTCTTGCTTAACCAAGCACTATTTAATCTAGCCCTGAAGTGTTAATTGTGTACACATGATCATGTCTAGGAAATCATCCTAGTGAATCAAATCCATGTGCTTACTAGCTGTTCTGTTAGTGTGTTTAGCTTGGTATGTGGTTACTTGCTTTTTCTGTTGGAAGAATGGTTCTTACTGGATCATGTGGAGCTCTGTGAAAATGGGTTCACCATAGATGAAGCTTAATACTATTTTCATAGCTGTGATTTTTAACTTTCTGTTGAAAACATGGTCTCCTTTGGTTTCTATCCTTACTACATATCTAGATCATTTTCTTGGATTTAAAGGAATAAGAATAAACATGTTCCTTTTTTTGTGCTTCTATGTACTAGTTCTGATGAGTGTGGCTGGTCTCAGGTCTTTGCCCTTGGAAACTGAAAGCTAAGACGCTGCTCTGTATTCTCTAATAAAGTAACATCTGCCTGCTGGTGATGGCTCCAACAACCTGTTCTGGACTTGTTCTCTTCAGTTAGGCAAGTGAAGAATTATCAGCAATAGAATATTCTCGTTTGTATTCTTTTTAGTCCTCTGTAGCAAATACTAAATGTGCCTCTTTCTCCCTAGGAAGCATGTAGTACTTTGCTGCTAATGAGATTTCACACGTTAAAGCATACTGATAAGAGCACAGTAGAGCTAAAGTTGTTCCTGTTGCTAGGAAGTGATGAACCTGCTATCTAATGTGCTGATTTTTCTTCTGGAACTATCCAATGTATCCTGTCAAAGTTTTTCTAAATTTAATCCATAAAACTAATTTCTCACTTTTTAGGGGCAAAATCTAGAGCATATAAATATGTTGAGTGAGCTTAAAACAATACTTTCATTGTTGAATTAACATAAAATATTAAATATACTTTTTTTTTTCTGTAGTACGTGAGGTATTTTCCTTCTGCTTAGTATCTTATTTGCAACAAAATTCAGATGATCTGATTGCTTTGCTAATTTTCCTTAAATGTCAGATGATTTTGGGCAAGCTGTCAGTTCTTTTTCCTTATTCCCCAGCTTGAGGCTTGTCATCCCATGCCTCATTGCCTTTGCAATGAAATTTTTCCTTTGGAGGTGCTATTCTGAGCACGGATTTTTCTAACACTGGCAATTATTATCTATGACTAATAACAATCTCTGTGGAGCTTGTTATGCAATGAAGACTGATCACGTGCTTGAGTATATTCCTGTGTTTCCTTGCAGCTATGAGTAGCTTAAATTTGTGAAAGTTGCTGCCTTGTCAAAAGAGGTGTGGTACGGACTGATATTGCAACTCAAGTTCAATACATTTATATGGACTTCGATGCAATGGTCTAGAAAAATGTGCAAGTTAACAGAGTTTCTTGAGCTATTCTCACAATTTAAATTGTCATTCGAATGGACCCTTATATACCTAACCTGTGTTTCTAAAACAACATTTCTTGAGAAGTGCCCCGCAGGGGTGCAAATACGAAGATACCAGTAGAGAAGGTCTTACTAGGGACTCTTTCATTTTTATTTTTTTCCCCCCTTTTTTTTCAACTGATTTCTTTGGTACTAATATTTTGAGAATGAGGAGGTTTCTAGAATAATTGGAGTTTTGCAGAAACACCAGAGTTGGCATGTTCTCTCTGGTGATGGTGGCTGCATTTCATATTCTAATACCTGTCAAGAACTTGTATTGGAGAAAACTTGAAGGCAAGGTAATCTTTAGAAATAAAGGGAGTGGTGGCTTTGTAAGCATGAAGTTTATTATTTACTGTTTTCTGTCGATTTATGTAGGTAACAATATGAACTTAGGTAGTCATACTATGTATGAAATAAAACCCAACCATCAAAGAAACCCACTAAACCTATCCTGTTGACGGCACAGTCCATTCTATCCATGTTGTAAAAATCATTATGTGAATTGATTTATTAACAAATGCAAAATATAGCCATAGCTTGATCAGACTTTACTAGCCTTGCTTATTACTGAAGGAGCACTGTATAATTGAATTGAGTTGTATTTTATAATAGTGTGACTAAATGATAATTGTCAGGTTGTTGTTCTCCTCCTGCCCTACTTATGGTCAAACTGCTCAGGACATGCAGTGCTTCAGGATTTCAAATAGTAAAACTGTTTATTGCAAAACTACGGTGGAGTATCTCTTACGTTTATGTACCATTAAATGAATTATTCAGGTCTGTCTTCTAAACTTTAGCTACTTTTGAAGGAGATAGTGAATCCTGTTGTGATGGGCCACCTGTACGAGGTAAGGGAACATAGACTGTTTTGTAGTCTGTGTACCATGGAGAGATTCACCTGACCTTTAATTCTAATTACTAGGTTGTCTGCATAAATATCTTTTTGCAGTAGATACTCTGGTTTCCCTATTCAGAAGTGCAAAGCGTCGGTCTTGTGGGTGTGTTAAGGAATTACAGAATGATGCCTGAAAAGAAGTTGCTGCTTCTTCAGTATAAAAATGTGTAAAATGATTGACTACATCTAGTACATTATGGCATGCAAATTTGTACAGAAGGTGGAAACTGCTACTTTTCATTTGCTTCTAGTAAGTCAATGCTGAGGATGTAAAATAAAAATGTAAGTAAACAAGAGATTCTTACTCAAGTTAAGAGCCACAGCCAGTATTGCAAACAAGCTGTCAGTAGTGATAGCCATAAGGAACTTCTATACTGAATCAACCCAAGTGAAAATGAGGAGGCAGGAGGCTGTTACTGGGGCCATGTGTTTTTTCTGTAGTAACTGAACATGTGACGGATAAAATTTATTTTTGAGGGCCAGAAGTAAAGAAATGCGTGCTTGCTTGCTTGCTTGTTCAGTGGCACTTGTAATCTTGTTCACAACGTATTAGGGGGAGGAAAATTATGTGAACACTGACACTGCCATCTCACTAGATACCAAGGGTCATAGGAATGTGTGTGCTGCTGGCGCAAAGGTGGTGAAGGATGGGGAGTGCAGGCAAAGAAGGGTGAGTAATTAGGAAATTGAGAAGTAGTTTCAAAAGCTCTGCAAGGATTTGATTGCCATTTGTCTACATTTGAGTTCTGTCACTTCAGAATACAGACATGGCATGATTGTTGAGAATTAAGGTATGACCACGGAGCAAGGTCAAAAAGCAGAGTGATTTGAATTGTGCAGCTTAGACAGTAATTTTAAGAAATACATCATGACATAGAGCTATTAGAAAAATGATAATTGAAGAAAAGAGACCAAGGAAAAGATTATAACTGTGTATTCTTAACTGTATGAAGTTGTCAAACAGTAGAATAACTTAATTTTAGTGAATGTTTCTTTAGGGAAAAAAAAAGAGGAAGGAAAAAAGAAACACCAATTGTTTTGCCATTTTTATTCATTTATAACTTCCAAGGTTGTGATTTCTGATTGAAAGACATAATTATGTCCCATGCTACTACTGAATCTCTAAATTTTTGTCTCGTAGACAGAACCAAGTCAGTCAACTTCAAAAATGCTTGAAATGGAATTCCTCTTTTTTAGGTTAGGTTTTTGGGGTTTTTTTGGTTTTGTTTTTTTCTTTTGTTTCATCAGCTCTGGGGTTTGTCTCAGATTTTATTTTTTATTTTTTATTTTTTTTCCTCCAGAATAGCCTGTTTCTAAAGGGTATTCTGAAACATTCATGATCATATAGCAAAAGATTGTTGAATTATTTTTTTAACACGTAAATATAAACTTCTAAGAAATGAAAGTGGGAAATAAGTTATTTAAAACTGTCTGTGTATTTGCTTGATATTTTGAAAAAATAGGTACTTTTCAAGTATTGTTCTTCATTTCCTTCAGAAGAATTCACATTTTTTAATAGCTTCTAGTAAATGATGACATATTTCACATCATAGTGCATTACGTTAAGACAGTCATCATTCTAAATCAATGTTGTAATACCTGTAGTTATTTGCTTAAAGGAGTTGAGTGGCATTGTGTATATTTTTTTTTTTTAATATAGGGTTCAAAACATCTGAAATCAGTTATTTACAGCTGAAAAAAGCAGCTGAGTGGTGATGCCTATGAATAAATGCTAAAGGCATTTATTCTGCAAATATATATTTACTTATAACTTAGCTGTTTATAGCAGTATAAGCATGTTCTTGGATGGCTTTAAGAGTTTGTTTTTTAAAAAAAATCCAGTGATACTGGAGTTCAATCTCTGGTTGTAGTGCAATTAATCAGATGTTCTTTTACAGAATAAACAGTGTACAGAAACACATTTAACATGCAAAGAAATCTGTTGTACACATTGAAGTGAGATAATAGAGAGTACATATTGATCATATGCTGTCAACCTGCATCATTCTACCTTGTGGTATCTCATACTTTAAAACCTTTCAAACACTAATGGGACACATATGGATCCAGCAGTGTTTTGCCAAGACTCAGTTATGAGGCATCTGCTGTGAATCACCTGCCCTTGCTGTGGTAAAGATTAAACCTGACACTGTTACCATCAGCTTCCACTCCTCAAAGTGACTTTAAAAACATTATCACAGGTTTCCATGTACCAGGTGCAGTGACCAAAGAAGTCTATCCAGTGTGCTGAGTTGATTTTTATAGTTTTGATTACTTTTTTAAAAAATACTCCATTTGCTTTCCCTGGTAAGTGACACAGGAAATGACTGATAGACAGTCTTGTCAAGCTCTGAAAGACTAGTTGTAATTGCATTAACAGAAACTGATGCCTTCGGTGTTTGTCCTGGCCTGACTGGTTGAAGTGTAGGAAATCTGTCTACTTTCACAAGAAAGAGTCTCTGACTTTTAGTACTAACAGGAGATTAATGCAGCAAATTTTATTTTGGCTTTTCAAATAAGATGGAATACCTGGGGAATAACTCCATATTACAAAGACCTTTTATGCATAGATGCTTGGCAGAACAGTCCTGTTCATGAACTTAGAGGACTGCTGTGACACTGTTGTGGCTTGCATTTCTTCTATCATGTGCCTATTTTGATAAGTTACTCATTGATGTCTTGAGAGTATTTGATCTGTGTCTGTTCTTTTGTATTGCTCTAATTTTGTATTTCAACTTCCTTTTGTCCTTAAATCCTCAAAGGGATTACACTTATATCATCTGTGCATCATGTGCATTATATCATTCTTTATTACACTCTCTGATAAATAATCTTGCCGTCAAATTCTGCTTGTCTTAGTGTTTCTCAGCTGGTAGGAGCTCTGGATAGATAATTAAACTATAATATGTGGGAAAATATATTATAGATAAGGAGAAAAAAATGCCCAAAATGACATTATGAAATGTCTACCTGTCAAAGTTGACTAGCTTAAATATTGATCAAGACAAATGGAAGAATCAATGTCAAATACTGAGATGGATTTTGGCAGCAGAATACAACTTCATTTAGCATTACAGTGTGTCTCCCACCTCTTACATGAATCATTCAACTCATTCTAATGTATTTGACTCCAAACATGTCTAGTGAACTTTAGAGAATTCACAAACCTGGTGAGAAATTTCAGCTTATCAAGTCCATAGCTTTCTGAGAAGCCGAAGATCTATCACAGTATTCCTGATTTGTTCCACACTAGCGAGATAAACTCTTCTAACCCTTCAAACAACAGCAACTGCACTGCCACTCAGGCTTCTTGTGGGTTTTATGTGGGTTGTTTCTAATTCAGCGTTCAGCCATAAGTCAACTCTTGTATTTGACAAATGATTCCGATTGCTCTGAAACACTTGGCTCCAACAAATGTCCTTGCATTTGGTTCTCTCCAAAATCACATTTTGCATTTTCCTTTAATGTTTTGCAGAGGTAAATTGCGATTCAGAAATGGAGGAATTCCCTTGCCTCTCAGCAAGTGCCTTGCTGGGGCTTATGAGCTCATTTGCTACCCAACACTTTTGGATATTGATTTAGTTTTTATTTTTTACTCAATAATACATCATACAAAACATCTTAATTTGAAATAAAGCATCCATTTCCCATTTCAGGTATTCCGGTGTGTTCAGGGGCTATAGTTTTAAGGCTACAGTCACCGAATGGCTGGGGTTTCTGTGGTTTTAACTCTATTTTTCAAACCGGATCCGATTTCCCTGGTAACCCCTTGGTGCCTGCTGGAGTAAGAATGACAAGTGATGGATCCTTTTTACCAGATCTTAGGCTGCTGAGACTGGTGGCACTGCAACTGTTGGTCTGAGATGCAAGTGTAGCCTACATCTAGCATTTGCAGTCTGAGAAAGCCAGACTTTTTTAGCTGATTTTTTTTTTGTGTGTGTTTAATTCCAGAATTTGAATGTATTGAGTTACTTGAATGTATTAAGTTATGCAAGTACTTTGTCATATTTCTCTGCTGTTCTGGTTTGGGTGTTTTGTATATAGAACAAAAAATACAACCTTTTCTTTGTAATTAAGTCTATTTGGCTATATAATCTACAATTTTTATATGGCCAGCTTTCTAGCCTAGCACTAATATTAGTCCTTAAGTTTTTGTTCATTTGTTTCTCTGAAGTGAATCCTGCTGTAACCTACGTGTGGTACCATCTTCAGTGTATTGGCATAGATCTGAAAGGGGTGTGTATTTGCTTGGTTTCCTTTTGGAGATGTTAGGTAAAAGGCCCCAGTAAACTCTCCAGTGTCCTCTTCATGTTTAGATATAATGATATAGTTGGAGTTTCTTTGTTTGCATGCCTGAGAATGAAAAAGACAAAAGATTATTCTATACAAACATACTTTAAAAGAAGTTTCACGGTATGCACTTCTGGAGACTAGTCTAATCCTTCTATCAGTGTGTGGAGGGATGAGAATTGAAAAAGCAGGGAACACTGGAAATGCATTTCTTCATCCTGTTCCCACCGCCACCACCCCCCAAAGGAAAAAAAATACAATGCTGTTACCATGGAAAAATCAACATGATAGAGGACTGTTGAATCTCCAATACTATTTTTTTTAATCCAATTGGTTGCAGCTGTACTCAGAGGCAACAAATGTTTTGCTGCCTTTTCTGCCAAATAATAGATTCTATTTGGAAGCATAAAACTAATGAAAAAAAAAGCAGTTCAGAAACCTAGTGATTACAAAGCTTCAGGCATAAGAAAGGAAACTGTTAGCTTTCTTTGTAATGCATACTGGGCTCTAAAAAATTATTTTATTTTTTTAGATGCAGAGTTAAATTATATATGATATTGTTTCCTGAGGATTCAATTTTTCACCATGGCAGTGATCCCAAGCTTCATGTTTTCTGCTGGCTATAATTTATCTATTTACCGGCAGCAGCCATCTGCTTGGAAAATCATTAACACAAACTTGGGTGGAGGGAGGCAGCAAGGTGGGGGCAGTGACTCGAAGAGAGACTTGTCCTGTGGAGGGACAGCAGGCATGGTGTTCCTGATTCTCTTTGTATGTTCAGCACTGCTGGACAGCTGCTTTCTTTGCAACCTTTCACAGAGGTACTACTGTACAACAAACCCCTCTGAGGCGTGAGAGGCTGACTCATATTAGGGTTTGTGTATCTCAAGGAGACATACCTTCAGTAAGGTCCTTTTTCCCTGCCAGAGATTGCAGGGTTTTTAGCTAACTGCTAAGTTTTGGCAAATTTCAATAGTGGACCTGCTGAAGTTTGCTGTTACTGGGTAAAGTTACTGCAATTTGGCTTTTGTGGAAGTGGAAAAGGGTTTGACATCAGTTGGTGGTGGCATGATGTGTATGATAAGTTGCCACTCCCTAGCTGAGGTTACCTGCTCTTCACTTCAGGGTGATCTCAGCCAGCACTGTCCGTTTTGCATGTGGAATACACCTGGCACTGGTGTAAGGCCTAGTTGAGGACCAGCAACTCTTTTAACTATGGTGACTTTACCGTGAGTGACCAAATCATTAGGTTACTTAATGCTCATATTCACGTATGTAGAATCTGTAGTTTCATTATTTTAAATTATCAGATATGAGAATGGAAAAAAAAAGTTAAGTTCTTTATAAGCAGACATAAAGCGTATCAAATCTTGCTAAAGCAAACAAACAAGTTATCCATTTATTAGTCATCTGTTCATTGTCATGGTCAAAACATCGATTTGTATCTTTTAGAGATCTATAATTGCAGACCTGTAGCTTAACTTCGTCAGTGCTTCTGTAGGAAACCAGTAAGCTAAATCAATAATGCCATATGACATAAAGGAGCAAAGAAGTATCTTTCCAACATCAAGCAAGGGCTGAGCGATCTGATCTGTGTTCATAGTATTGAGCAGCTCATCAAATATCTGGGTGACAAGCAGTAATTGATTTTACAGTATCTGACCACCTGACATGAATGTATATGTGTAATATAGTTGAGTGGCATTCATGCAAACTTTTTTTCTATTGAGTTTCTGCTAGCTGGTAATTTTACTAAAACATGCTGTGGTTTATGAATTATTTTATAGGTTGTTGGTGATGAATGATGTAAGAATTGAAACCCTCACCTTTAGAAATAACCATTTGTTATGAAATAGATTGTCGATGTCTTCTTTACCAGCCTAATGCAGTATGATACAAATTACTGTGACCTATGACAAAGCTAAGCAGTGACCTCTGTGTCACCTCTTACTATACCAATACTAGCTAAGTACCAAAGCTCTGTGTTTTATCTTCTACTGGGAGTATGTGGATCAGGCATTCTCAGCAACGTGCACAGCCATGAAAAACAATGCGAAATTGGCTTCAGAGATGTGGAGTGCCTGGTAGTTGAAGGTCAAAGTTGCAGCCTTCTGTTGGTTATAAAGAAAGGTAAGATTAGCTAGTTCAGCAGCTGTGGTTAAGCTGACGCCTATTTGGCAGCATGATTTTAGAAGGCTTAATAAAGAAAACACTTTCCTCCATAGTCATGAAGCAGATTTTGTACCAGATGTTGTTGGATATAAATATTTGTTTATATCACTTAAAAAAAAAAATACATATATGGAAAAATGTACCTTTTATTCTTCTAAAAGCTAACGTATACCTGGATTTTTAAGCTTATATTACTAGAGTGTATGTGTGTATAGAATTATTGTAGAATGCTAAAAAAAAAAATCTGATAAAAAAAGAAGATCAAGAAATAGATTTAATTTTTTTTTTCTTCTTTTTAATGGGATGCGTATCTTGCATATGGATGTGGTATCAGTTTTTCAGTTTGGGCAGAGAACTTCCTGAAGGCGATTCAGTGCTGAAAGATTGCAAGATGCAAGTACTTGATTTTTTTTATTTTTTTTTCATCAACTATAGAATAGAATGAATTGGAATGAATTAAATTCTAATTAGTGAGCTATTGATTGTTCACATGAATGTGAATTTGCTTAATGATATTCTAATTTTCCAAATATATCCCTGGCCCTGCCACTACAGGGCCTTCAGGCAAACAGAGTCATAAAAATGCAGGTGTGTTTGGCAGATAGAATAAAACTACGCTGAAAGTGCAGGTGTGCATAGCAGGTTTATCAAGTGATGCTTCTGTAGACTAAACCAAACAGTCTTTATATGAGTTAAGAGGTAATCACTAGTGCTGTGGCTTTCTGATTGCTCTTCCTCCATCATTTCCTCCCCAGCTCCAGACTGGCTGTGCCATTTTATCAGAGTGCGTTCTGACTCACTTCCCCATTTTATTTTCTCTTACAGATGGCATCATTTCATCTCATGCTCTCAAAGTGACAAGTGACACTGTCTGTATTGTATTAGGATGTGCTAGCTGTGATGAATATATAATCTGTGTTGCAACTTTCTTTGTCTCTGCTTTACACAGCAGTGGGTGAAGTAAGAAAACAGAGGGAAGCTAATATAAGGCTTTAGATACTACTGCTGTGACTTAGAGCATGAATGCAGGATCAGTAATATCATTATTGGTCCCCATGGAGTAGAGCTGATAATGTTTTTTTTTCTAGTGTGCCAGGGACATAGAGACATCCAGCTGACTCACTGGCTGACGTTGTCATTTTGGCACACAAACAGTTTGTAAAATGCTGCCAGTTCTGTCTTACTGTGTTGGATCTATTTGCCCAGAGCTTTCAAATTCCTTTCAAGAGTTGGCAGTTTTGGTGGAACTGTAACCTATGCATCCCACAACACTTGACTTTTTAAAACTGTGAGACGTGAGAGTATTTGATGTGTTACCAAAGTGAAAAATATTCCAAAACCTAGTGTGAAAGGTTTATTCTTTTTATTTTTATGCTGGTGTTATGATAGGTTGGCACTGAATTGTGTTGAGGAGGGGAAAAAAGTGTTGTGAAAGACCTTCCCCTTCCACCCTCCACACGCTGTATTTTATCTTTCCATACTTGCTGTGGCTATCTGCTTTAGAAATGGTTTGATGCAGGATGAAACAGATCTACAGCTGTGCTTGGTAACTTGGGAAATCCTTTACAGTATCTCCATGAGGCTGGATCTGATCTTGTCTGGGGAATACCTGTACTGCATAGCAGAAGGAATGAGAGATGGAATAGGACCTCAGAATAGCTGAGACACAAAGGTATCACTTGGATTAATATCTGGCCATCATTTTTTTGATAATGTACATGCAGGTTAATTGGACAATAGTCTGGTCTTCAGCTCTGGAGCAGTTTTGCTGTGTGGTGCTGCTCTTTCACTGGCATGTCCTTAGAGCAACATACCTTGGAGTCAGTATGAGAAATAGTGAAAATATTCACAGCCAAAATTACTTTTTTTTACTCCCCCCTCTTTAAAAACTGCAACAAGTCAATTTTCCATCGCAGAGTGTTATTTTTCTGAGCTTGCATTGAGTTGAAAAGGACATTCTGTAGGTGTTCCATTTGTATGTTTGTTCTTTACAGTGACTTTATTGACCACACAAAAAATTATGTGCCTTTTTTTTTTTCTTCTCAGTAGTTTTTTCAAGAGTATCTTCTGAAGCTTGGCTTGATTCGGAGGGGGAAGAGGGGTCAATATAAAACCACAAACATCTTCCAGGTAAATAAGTGTATGTTCCTGCCTGCAGTAACATCTCTTTAGCAATTTCCCCTACAAAATGAACTAATAATGACCTGGAGTATTTTTTTGTTGTGCCTAATGATTTTAATAGAAGTTTTCAAGCTTTAAACACCTTGCAGTAGTGATTAATTTATTAAGTAGGTCTCATGGGTCAAACTGAGAGACTGTTACCCCAGTAGAATATAGGGAAATGAAGTGGAAATTCACCTTAAAGGTCAAGTTCATGCATCTTACAGGAAATGTGCTTCTAAATGCCAGCCTTTCTCTCATGCAAGAGTTCACTGTTTGTTCTGACTAGTTCTGTCTCAGGATCCATTTCTTCACACTGCTTCACCTAACAGTGACCAAAGTAGTCGAGGTCCAGCCATTGTTACCTTTAGGGACTCACTGCTGTGGAGCATAGCTTTCTCTGTAGTATTGCTTGCTTTGAGGAATTCGAATTGGAGACCTGGACCAATTGCAGAAGACTGTGAAGATGAGAGGGAGAAAAGTAGCACACTTCCGTGCTCCAGGATTTATCCTTCTTTATTTACTATTTGGCTTGGAAAGAGTTGCGTGTAAACAGGAAAATCTTTTTTGTTCCATTTGCAACGTCTTCTGTGGCAACAGAACATTCCTGTGGCTGAATTCCAGGGCCCAAAATCAGTAGAGATCTTCCAATTTCACTAACTCTGTCACAGCAGAAAGAATCTGACCAGGTCTTGATGTACTGATCAAATTTCTCTCCAAATACATGCTTATTGTAAATGGAACAAAGTCTCAAGTGCAGCAAGTTCAATTTACTTTGCTTCCACTTCATCTTTGAAAAAAATAACCTCTGCCTTCAGGTGAAATTTGAATGCAAACAGGGGATTTCAGTTGTTGTTGGATTTTTGGTTTTGTTTTAAGGCAACAAAACAAAACAAAAAATTCCCCAACAAAACAACAAAAAAAACCCCAACAAAACAAACCAAACACCCATAAAGCAGAAATTATGCTTGAACGCACAAATTATTTTATCAGTTTCTTACATAAGAAGGTCCACAGGTGCAAGAAGATCATTTTGCCTGACATGTTTTAGGAAACCTTACTTGTCTTTTTTAGTCTTTGTCTTCCAGATTGTCGGAGCTGTCTTTACACTATCAGTATGATAATGTGTCATGTTGCAGGGTACCTGTTGACATTAGAATGAAAGTCTCAACTGAGAAATCTGCAGTAACTAGCTAATATTCCATATACCAAACATAATGTAACAAATTACATTATAAAATGTATTGCATTCCTTTCCAAAAACAGAGTTAAAACTCCAACTTTCTACTAAATTCTGCTAAATAGTTTTGTAAAGGAAACCAGAGGTATCCATGTAGCTACACCAAGGTGTCAGGGATGCGTACAGAAAAGTTAACCATACCAGAGAAGCAGCTTTTCATAACAGCTATGGAACTATAGCAGGAGTGATGCTCTGAGTCCCCACTGAGCTTTTACATAATATTTTCTGACTTTGTGAATCATTTTGAACTGCATGTGTACAGCAGTGTTGTTCCTCGGTCATCTGTGGGCATAGTGGAAACAGTGCCGTGTGTGCTGCATTTTCAACAGTTTCAAAATATTGACATGCAGTTTAGGAGGAAAATCTCTTCTGCTGGCACAGGGAGTACAGCATGTAATGTGTATATATTTAAAAAAGTTATCACAATATTGAAATTACTACTGTCACTGATACTAATATTGTTAGTTTAAAATATAGAAGTTAAACATTAAATCCTTTCCATCCAAGACATGCAGTTTCTCTTCAGAGTTACCAAGAAGTGCATCATGCATATCAGAAACATATTTGAGATTGGTTATAAGTATCTGGAATCATCTAATTCATAAGAATACACTAATTCCTGAAGAGCAACAGAAAGGCAACGCAGACTTTTTCTTTCAGAAATCATGAATGGGGAATTCACGGTTAATGTTTTCTAGGAGTCTGTGCAAACTGTTGCAAGGAAATGAATTAAACTTAAATTAGTTTAACCAATTGAAAGATGACTTGGCTAATGTACTCCATTATCATGAATAATTCTGTCCTTTTGCCTGTAAAGTAGTAGTACATAATGAAAGAATTCAAATCATGGAAGTTAGGCAATCTTTGTCTTTGTTATCCTAACTGCCTTTGAATCTCACCCTGACCTTTAACAAAGGCTCCATATCAACACAGACAGCACATGGCCATCGAGGGTGGGGGGTTGCATGATGGAAGAGACCTATCATACGCAAGTGCTTGATGTTCGTTTGACATGTAGAGACTGTAGCGTTTCCTGGCTTGGGTGATATAGAAATTTGGACTTGAGACTTGAACCCACAGATAAGATGTGTTTTGTTTTTGTTTTCCACACCATTAGTTCAGCACTCTCTTAAGCTCTCCAAATTACCTTGTACGAAAAAAATATTCAGTGGGATGGACAAAAACTACTTAGATGTTTGAAATAGTTATGGCAATTGGAAATGCTACCTTTTTTTTAACAATATTTTTTTCCTTTCCAACCTCCCCCAAAGCTGCTGCTGAAAGATCTTTGCCTAAATACATCACAGAAGCAAATTGCTAAACCATGGAACATAGAACAAAACAGATTTCTTTTCCAGAGGGCTCTACCAGAGATGAGTGTTCAGCCTCCTGAGAACAAATGACTGCCTCGATTAGCAAGCAGTAAGAGTAAATATGTAGACTAGACCATGATGCTGAGGACAGTGTGTTGCCAACGAGCTCTAGTCTAATCAGGACTAGAAGTGTGCTCCTCATACAAATAAAAATGGTAATGGGAACACACCCTTCATATGAAGAATGTGTATTTTGAGTAACTGGTTTAAGATATTTTTTAGTCCATCTTTACAAATTTTTTGTCTTGCAAGTCTGTTACCCGTAGCTTCTGAAGATTATTGCAGATACTGAACAGAAGATAAATCTGGTCTCCTGCATTTTTCAGGCAGTCTGGAATGTCTGCCAGGCCAGCACTGAGCCAACCAGAAGCTGTGGCAATATGGGCAGTATGAAACAGAACTGGAGTTCATGTCAGCATGCCTTGCAGTAGGTTTATTGACTTGATTTCTGTATTGTGCTAACTTAATCCATGCGGCTTCCAGTTGATTTAGAGTGATGAGTGCTTTTGTCTGCAAAATGCTTTCCAGACATCTCCCTAAATCTGCCAATAAACAGAACTACAGGTGAAAAGTGTGATTGCTGAATGAAAACAGTGGGTGAAAAGCTGATTGCTAAGGGTTTGGAACTCTACAGAAAAGACAAAAAAAAACCCCAACAAAACAACATAGCTCCATCCCACCCCCCAAAAAACAAACAAACAAACAACTAAACCTAAAGCAGATTAAAAGCATAATTAGACCAACACTATGAGAAGGTAAGCAATTCTAATTTCTGAAAGGGTGCCATTAGTCTTATAATTGCACAGCAAGATGAAAGTTCTGGGACCTGAACAGTCTTTGGTTTCTGAGATTAATTTGTTATCCAAGTTACTGTATGTAGAGCATTCCTGATCTTATATAGTGCTGATAACTTTCTTCATGCATTAGTTATGAAATAAAACTTATCTCAGTGTTATAAACAGCACTTAAGTGCTATCATCATCTCTAGGCAGAGGCCCCATCAGTAGTCGTCTGTGCCTCAGTTTGCCATGATAATGTTTTTTATATGGCAAGGCCATATAAAAACCTTTCTGGAGCAGAAGTCTGTGGTGTTTCTGCAGGTGATGCCACCTAAGTAACCTCTTACTGGTTCTACCATTTAAGAGAAACAATGTAATAAAGGAAAGCTCACTTCCACCACCCTGCCCAAGAGTTATTAGTAAACTGGACAGAGATTCTTTGCAATACAAGATTACTATAAAATATGAACTATATCTGACCCACAGGTATATAGAAATTTCAGAAAACATCCAGACTTACCAGCAGCATTGGTATAAATATCTGTCAGAAAAAGGTTAATATCATGTAGTCTTTTGTGGTTTCATTTTTTAACATACAAAAAAATTTCTGTTTTGCTGTTTAATTGCTTTGAGCAACATCAGAAAACTGGTATCTTGCATAGCTTAGTCAATTGAATTGTGTTAGCATTGTCACCACTGGTGTTGTTAAAGATATTTAGAGGGAAGGAGAGAAAAATGTGTAAGTCAGACCTTTCTGCCTTTGAGGGCAGGGACCAAACTGATGTAACAGAAATAATTGATCAAGTGCTCTGTTCAATTGGACTAATGACAAATGACAGTTGAGTAGGAGTCAGTGCAATAAATCCAGGGGGACAGTGTTCAAAATGTAGTCTTTTACTGTGAACACTTTATCAATTTCTCCATGGTTAGATGTAGTGCTGAAATAAAACCAATCTATATTTGTAACCTTGGTTTAAAAGCATAAAGACACTGCTGTTGTCACTATTTAGTCTTGATAATGCCTACACCGTCAGAATCTGATATGGCCAGAACTTTGACATGAGTCTGTTCAGGTCTTTCCCTATAGGAAGCTCTTTTAAAAATCAAAAGGTTTTTAAAATGAAAAGCCAGATTTATTGGAGTAAACATTGATTTAACTTAAGTCTTTAAATACAATATAGAGGTGAAATGGAGCACAACTGGGAAAGATTTGTAAATGTCTATCTGTCCCCTCCTCTTTCCTCTCTTGAATCTTTCAGGACTGGTCCATGCTCCAGGTCTGGTTTCAGTCAACTTGTTCATTTTAGGAGTAGTGGCAAACTCTACACAGCCTGGTCTAGTCGCAAATAATTTTTTCCTTGTACCTTCTGAGAAATCTGTGTTTTCCCCTACCTTTCCCAGAAGGGGAAGGGCATGGTCCCTTCTCGAGCCACCTGTTCCCAGCACTATGCTATGACTTTATTCCTCGGTACACCACATAGTTTCTGGCATCTTACTTTTCAGCTGTTCCCCAGGACTGAGGGGACAGTAACACTGAGGCCTGTGCTATTGTCCTTCTCCTTTTCTTGGGATGTAAGACACTAAGGACAAGCAAGACTGGAGTAGTCTATTTTAATGTTAACATCCATGTGCTGTTCAAAAATAAGCAATGGAGAAATCAGTATGTAATGAAAAGAGTGATCAGATATGGGAGATGCATTTTAAATTTAAAAAAATAATAATTTGAAACTAATTAGACCTATTGGACAAACAGCAAATTGTTTTCTAACAGAAAATATACTGTCTACGGGGAGAGACTATTCTCACTGCATAGTAGGTTGGGACCGGAATAGAGAGAAGAGACCCATTCCTCATGGTATGCTTTGGCAGAATTATGAAATTTAAAAAATGTATTCTGTGGGAATACTTTTTTTTTCTGTTACAAATGGTTTGGAATAATCTCAGGGTTTTGGCCAATTTAATACATAATCCTGAAACTAAGATGTTCCTGGGAAAGAACATGTTTCAGCTTCTGTCTTGTTAGAAGATGCTACTTCTCTCAAAGCTGCTTTATTTTAGTTTGATGTGACATTAGCTGCAAAGTTTTTCAGCAGCATAGGCAAAATTCGGTTGTTCTGGGAGGAGAGGGTCAGGTGCATAAAACCCCTGCTGTAAAAGTGAAAAGGGTGAGAAATGGCAAAGTGAGGTTGAGAACTGCAAGGGAAGAAGAAAAAGCTGCTGAGAGTGAATTTTTTGGTTTGCTGCTATACACAGAATGAGTGCTGCCTGCTGCTTCTAGAAGAGGGTCCTCTTTTCCTAGTGGTAGCAGCTCCCATTACAACACCCTGAGCCTTCCTAGTTACCAGCAGCAACTGCCAGCCTGACACTCCAATGCTCCATTTTGGAGAAGGCTCCCTTTGCTCTTTAGCTACACAGCAGCAATCTGTGCTCTTAGGTGTTTAATATCATTGCTCTCACCAGAGCTTTAGTGGAGAGAGTACCGAGGCTTCATCTTGGCCTAGGGAAGGCCTGAGTCTTGGTCTGAATTGTAACTTTGTTAAGCAACTAAACCAGATACTTTATTCTGGTTTCCTGTTTCATCACCAACAGCTGTCATCTCTTTATTACAAAGGCTTAATGGAAACATGCTTAAGTAATCACAGCTCTGCGCAGCATCTAAGGAGTGATAGGATTTAATTCTGTAGTAGTCATGTGTGATTTGTAACCGTCTAAGAGTGATACATAATGACTTTGTAATTTTGTGTTATAGTATACAAAATGACAGATTTCTAAATTAATAATAGCTGTGTATTTATTAGCTGATTATTTAATTGATATATTAGTTTTTCAGTAGTGTGGTACTTAATCTGTTAATATTGTAGTCTCTTAAATTAGTTACATCTTAGCTTATAGTTCAAGAGTAAGGCCCATAAATAGGGCTGTGTGTTGCTTGGGTTTAAGCAAGGTCTCTGAAGGGATGAATTCCCTCAGATTGCACAAGAAGAGCATAGCTCTCTGAAAGCAAATAGGCACATTAGTAAATAAGCAAGAATAAAAGTGGTGTATTTAACTGTCCGAAGAATTATGATTTTATAGTGGCAGATGGGAACTCACCTGGGAAACTGTATGTTCCAGTCTTAAGAGACTACACTGTTTGTATATTGATGTTAACATAGCAAATGTTCTGAAGTCACAACAATGAAGACTTTGCACTGTGGTCTTAATTTTCTATCAGTATCTTGGCAGATCGTGCAGATGCTCTGAGCAGAAAATAATAGTTTTATACTTTTGTAGTCCAAGTCAACGTTAAAGAGCAAATTCTTAACACAAATGTTTCGTATAAAATTGACTTGCTTCATTTTGTTAAATCTGAGAATAAACAAATTCTAGCACTAGCAATGCCTGTAAATGTTTAGTTTGAAAGCATTCACATAATCAGAAAAAACAGGGCTGAAGGAAACCTGAGAGGTCATCTAATCCATTGAACTATCTCATAAATCTTTCTCTCTGCTTAAATGTCTTTAGTGAGATAGTTACCAGAATTGCCTTAAGTGGCATGATGCAGTTCTTCACTAATGTACAGTGAAAAAGAATCGCCTGCTTCTGGTTCATCTCTCTGGCAGCAGTGAAAAGTCACCATTCTTGTCCTATTGTGTAAATATGAAAGTTATGTTCTCCCTTTACTTTTCTGTTAACTTTTCTTGCAGTTTAACATGTATTTTTCAATGTAAAGACTTTCTTTTGTTTCTTGTTTTCCCACTATAGAACATGCTTTAAAGGTCTTAATTTTGTTGCTGTGATTGTGAGGATCTTATGTATGTGCAGATACTGACACTACTGGGGAAGGTGAAAGGATTGCCTTATGTTTTGCATATGACATTCCTGTTTATATCTGCCGGTATTCAAACAGTTTATTGGTTTATGATGGTGATTTTGTGTATTTACTTCTGCTCAACTCAAGCAGGTTCTCATTTTGACTTGGGTCTTTTGATTATTCTTACTGAAGTGAGCTGCTCTGTCTAGTTTTTGAAATAGTCAACTCCTTCTGCAGCACTTCTCCCATTTTTTTTTTTTTTTTTTTGCAACTTTGGTGCTTACCTGTAAGTTGTAACCACTTCTGTGGAAGTGTTAAGAATAAAGATAGAATGTATTGTGTCTGAACAAAGAGAAGATGGAAAAAGACTGTGAAAGGTACAAGTGCTTTTCCTATGAGGGAAGAAGGCATTGTAAGTAGGCTAAAGCATTATGTGACTATTACATCATCCAAGAAGGGCAGGGGGATTACAGTAGAAAGCTGATCGATATGTATAAAGCTCAAAAAAAAATTTTTTGTCTTTAAGATTGGTGCTAGTTGGAAACTTGCTGAGCAAAAATATTTAGAGATAAGGGCAATGGAACTGGCAGGAATGTAGCTAGCCTAATCAATAATAAAAGGATAATTTGTCTTTCTTTGTGGTACACAAAGCAATAATCTGTTGTTTAGATTGATTGATTAAATGCCTCAGTTCTGTTTCGATTATTAATCAATCTCTAAAACAGCTTATTGCAAGTATAATACATAGTAGAGATTGTAGTGACAGTGATAGTAACAGAAAGGCTGGACGAGTCCTTTTTTCATGCTGTGAACAAAGATAAACTGAGATGGGGTGCGTTTTGGTTTGTTTTTTTTTGTCAGACCTTCTGTTGATATGCGTATGAGTGGCCATTTTAGCAGAGCTCTAAGAGGGGTCTAAAGAGTACATTTACACAAATCACAGTGGTTTTTGCTCTCCATTACACAAATGTAGGAAGTTCCATTGACTTGAGAGAGAAAAAATTGTGAAATATGAAGACTAAGAAATCAGGAAGCTCTTGGCTAGGAAAAAACCTGACTAGTTACCTTCTGGAAACATGCTTTTGTCTGATTTATTCTTTGCAGGAATGACTTGTTTCATTGCTTGCTTATTTGAACTGAGGGCTAGACTAGGCTATCAGGTTTTGTGCTGTTTTAAGTTATGAGGAAGAAAAAAACAGTCATTTTAAGCATTTTATTATTATGTAACCCTTGGGTTATTTAATTGCCAAAGTGTTGGTTTGGTTTGTTTTTTTCAGTAAGTTAGGTGGGTGGTATTTTCACTTCAAAAGAAAGTGCAATAAGGCAAAGTTTAAACTGTCCAAACGTCTTGTTACTGTCTTAAGGGGGGAATTGTGGGGTTTGTTTTTTTTTTCTCCCCTTTTTTGTGGGGTTATTAATTCTATTAAGAGGTTCAAAATACCAGTTTTACTTAAGTTCATGAATCAAACTTCATAAAATGCAGAATCACTTAAGTCCCTGAGCAATAACCTTTTAAGTTGTCCCTCCTTTGAGTCCAGAGTTAGACCAAATGACTTCCAGAGGTCCCTTTCAATTTATTTTGGGTTCAATGATTCAGTAATACAATGTGGAAGTAAAAATATTTGTGAAGTTAACATTTAAATAGATTTAGACTTCTCATGGCTGCCAGTTATTCATCTTGGTTATCTGAGTCTTGTAGTACTTGCAGGAAATCAATGTTTCTCCATGATGGGAATATCTCCAGTCTCAGCACCCTTCCTTTAAGGATTTACATATATGCAATGAATGCATATTTGTTTGGTTCCATTCTTTCAGGGTAACACTGAATTCCTACAGGTGTTTTCCAGAGAAGCAGAGGCTACCATTATGAAAGCTGATGTTAGATCTTCTGAAGAATTTTCAACTTTTGAACGGTACTGACATGCATGGCTAATGATGCATGATGCTGAGAGGATGAATTTCATTGCATTCTCAGTCTTGACTTCTCTCCAGTTGTGTTGTGTTTTGGCTTTGGTTTTGAAATAATGAAGCCGATGATAAAAATGCCTATAAAAAGTCTGGAAAATTTATTATTGAACAACAGGGGTTGGTTTTTTTTCTATCCAGCTGGTCATTAGGCCTTTCCAACTGTCAGTGTGTCTCATGCAATCTCCTTTAATAGCAGCACATAATTAGCTTTATGCTGATCAGTCTCATTGAAGATGGTGGTGTTAATATTCAAATCTAAATATCAAAATCCCAAGGAAGATAACTCAGAGAGACATATGTCTAAGGCAGCATTTATGACTTCTAGTCCTAAAGTCTCTAACTGTTGATTTAAGCACATGGGCTCTGAACTATGATATGGAAACGTATCAATTAAGAATCCACAGGAGTTCTGGAAGGAAAGTACAGATGTCTCTCCAAACAGTAATATGTCACTTTTTTTTTTCCTATGTAATCCTGTTCTTACTTCAAATATTGAATTTCTTCTTACTTATTTCTTATTTGAAAACTATAGTCCTGACATTTAGCTATTAGGAAAAAATTGTCTACATTTTTAAGCTTAATTCAGAGACCTATATATTATAGATATGTCTACTTCACAGAAGTGTTTCCTTGATGGCTGTTACAGGATTGCAGTTTTCTAGTACCTTCTGGGGTGTGACTTTTGAGGTGTTTTTGTTTTGCTGCACATATTTGGTGTGGTGGTTTGACCTTGGCTGGACACGAGGTGTCCACCAAACCACTCTGTCCATTCCGCCCCCTTTCTCAGCTGGACCAGGGGGAAGAAATTAAGATGAAACTTGTGGGTTAAGACAAAGGCAGTTTAATGAAAAGCAAAGCAAGGCTGCATGTGTAAGCAAAAGAAATATCAGCTTGGTCAGACCCAATACATGTGGTAAATAACTTGTGTTTAAAATTGCCCGAGTCGAATTGATCCCAAACTCCAAAAACTTTGATATAATTCTAGAGTGTCAAAATTCCAAGTGTATTTCATACTTCTGCTTTATGCAGGACCTGAATCTGAAGCTTCACCTCTGCAAATACAACATGGTACCACTGCTAGGAAGGATATTAGACAGTGATGATGTTACTGCAAGTAGGGCTTCTTCATAAAAGTATGAATTTTTCTCAGTTCTTTTAAAGAACACTTTTTTTTTTTTTCAACAGTTGTCTTCCAGAAGTGTGCTCGCTTGTGTGTGGGGTTGGACAAATCAGCTGTTTGATCATAAAAGCCATATCTAGCTAAGTAAGGTGCAGGATTTAAAACACTTCAGACATCTGTTTCTTGACTAGATCTAGAAAGTTATTTGGTTCATGTGCTTCCTGGATACCAGACACCACTTCGTGATGCATTGCTTAAGGAGTCCATGTGCTGAACATCAACCTCTGTAGTCTGCTCTACAATCAGCCACAATACACCAAACAGCACTAAAAAAAACAAGAACAAAAACACACACACACAAAAAACAAAACAAAAAAATAAAACAACAGAAAACAAAACAAAACAAAAACAAACAAACAAACCAACAAACAAAACCAAAAAACAAACACCCTGACAAGTGAAAATTCAATCTCCAGCATTAAGGTCCTTTAAAGCTGCAGGTGTCCTTGAATTTAGGCTTTCAGTTCTTCAACAAAAGATCACAGTTCCCTTTTTGTTCTCTGGCATTGTAATTCGTTTGAGGATTCTGTCAACGCCCCTTTCAAAAACTGCATAAACCTGTTAAGTTTTGTAGGAGTAAAATCAATACTAGTTACCTTTTACTCATAACTTGAAGTTCACAGCCAGACCTTTCTCCAATAAATGTTTCAGTACTAGAATAAGAAAAGCAGACCTCTGTTTCTTTATGGTTCTCTATTGAAAGCAACAAGTGATACCACTATAGGGGTTATTTTTGCCCTAGATTTTTGCTTGGGGTTTATTTTGGTTGTCCAGTACCTGATCAAACTGAGCGGAATGTAAGGGCATGTCTTAACTCTAACAGGACAGTGGGATAGATACTGAGAGATTAAGTGCAGCACTAGAAATGTTGACTAGATAGGAAACATGTTGACTTCTCCCAAAAGACATCTGTCAAGATGTATTTCGGTATCTATTCCTTACCTTCCTCCTTTAATTTCCTGCATCGTTTAACCAGTGTTTTCTGTGGCAGAACTGCTCTGCACATCAGTGCTTCCCTTTACGTTTATTAATAACCAGTGTCTTCTGCTATAAAAGATATTTTTGGCATGCAGTGGAGAACATACTCTCTCTAGGTTGCAGATACAAACTGAAGGCAACTCCCAGACCTTTTAATAAGAAACCAAAGCCTGTTAATGATGCATGGGAAACAGCCTGTAGTTCAAATGATAGCTCCCCTCTGTGCTCCTCCCCCCTCCAGGTAACTTTAGGTTGAGATTAAACTCTTCCCTATTCCTTATGTTCACATTTTCTGGCTTTTCTCTGGAACTTATTTCCTCCAACCAAATTCCTCATGCCTTAAACCACCTCTGGTCACAGTGTAGTTTCAGGTTGTAGGGTGGAAAGGGAATCCTACATTCTAAAGTCAATTGAAAAATACTATGCTAACATACAGGAATAACTAAGAATGTTTTATAAAGAGTTGTGTTCTTAAAATATAGTACTAAATATTTTGAGCTATTTAAATATGTGCACCAACTTCTATATGAAAAGCTGTTATAATATCAAGTCCATCCTAAGACCATGAATTTAACCATGAATGGTTAAATTTAACCAGCTTAACTCTTAATTGAAACTTTTTTTTTCTTTTAATGCTCAACTATGGGCAAATTTTTCATTTTCATGTCAATGCTGTATCTTGGAAGCCTTGAAAATATCCCCGGAGGTCAGCACAGTTTGTCACCTTTAACATTATTATTGATAATTTGAGGTATATGCTCTCTAAGACCTGTACAGCGAGCAATAAATTCAATAACTTTCATCAAAACAACTGATAGCTTTGAAAATCATAATTTTTTAACCCACCCTGCTGATGTGCAATACCATGCTGGTTTGTTTGGTTTTTTTTGTTACTCAAGTGCTGTATGCTCACGGAATAGATTAATACAATACTTCTCTTTCTTTGTAAACACATTTGTTGAAGAGAGGTATGGAAGACTTAGAATGTGAATTATTAACAGTCTTCTTTCAGACATAGAATTTGTTTTGGAGAAGAATGGGAGAATTGGAATGCTGAATACACACCATAAATGGTTTTGCTGATATTTGATCCTGTGCTTTGTTTGGGGGTGATGTTTACTGCCTATAACTGCTGTCTGGTCCTTCATTTTTATTCAGCAGAAACGAACATTTTTGTTAGTATAGAGATGGTTGTATTATAACAATTTTACCATCTTTAACACTAGTTTGTAATGTGATGCTTTTCAGGCTTGTTCTGTTAACAGTCAAGAAAAAAAACAAACAAACAAAACAAAACTGAAAAAAAAAAATCTCTTTACTGACTTTACATCTCTCATACATGCAAACTAGTTCTACACATCTATTAATTGGATCATTTGGGGAAGATAAGCAGAATTTCCCCTTTTCAGCACAGTCAAGGCTATAACTTCAGGCTATCCTAGATCCCTGTAAGAATACCAGCTGTGGGAATTTCACCCTGAAGAATAAGGCCTGAGAGAACCTTTATCTCATGGCTGCCCCCTGTTCCTACTTTTTGCCATTGAAAGGAACCTAGAGGAATGTATGTCACCGTGTTATGTGGTGAAAAAAAAAATGGGTTGAAAGAAATTCACATGTACATCAGTGAAAGTGAAAAGAAGATTGTCTTATTAATGTAAATGTGCTAAGAGAACATTGTTTCACTTATTCCTTTTGCCGGCATTGCCTTATCTAGCAGAGCTGATTTGTATTACCTGTGAAATTGAGATGATTGGTTTGTTACTGGTGGCTGCTTCTGTGTTTGTAAGATATTGGTTGGATTTGTCCTGTCAGTATCTCTCCACTATTCGGTTCTGAGGCTGCAGGCTGTTCTTGCCTCCTGCTGGCAGAGAAAGTTATTTCCCAGCCCTGCTGCTTTGAGTTCCTTTCCAAGGTTCATTTCAGGCACAGTCTAGAGGAGCAGAGTATGTCAATCCACTGAAAAAAAAAAGAAACAAACAAAAATCTGCTGCCCTGCAGTCTAAGTAGCATTGCATTTCTTTCAAGTAAGGTGAAAGACCTTCTTCTTCTAGGTAAATTATTTATCAGTCAGCTCTTTGACTCACCTGAGAAAAGACCTTGCTCAAGTTTGTCAGTTAAGAAGTAGGCTCCTAGAGTGATTCTGAACATCTCTGCACTTTTCATCATAGAATGAAATCAGCTTTTCTGCTGGTCCTTATTGACATCTCTGATATATCCACTTTAAAACTTCACATGGAGTAACACTACTCGAAGTATTGTGCAGTACACTGTCTCTTGATGAGTAGTTTAGCAACTACCAGAATATGGGGTGGGGAGACTGGGGAGATGAGGAGGTTGTGGAGGTAGGGTAGAATCAAGAGACAGCAGCCGTTTATGCACTCTTTGGAAGTTTATGTCTGTGCTGGTACATTATAGCTATTTTGAAATGCTTTCACCGCTTCTGTCCTACTCCCAAGAAGAGGGAGTTGATTCATAGTGTGTCGTGTGTATTAGGCCAAAGTGCAAGACATTAAGTTTTATTGGAAAGCTATGAAATAAAACTTATTTACAAGTTAAATCACTAGTATGAGTTATTTAGGACATTCATCAAAATTTACTTAAAAACCAAGAACCATGTCCAAACCAAGAACCACCTTCGCTGAATGACTGATTTTCCTGCTGCCTCAGAAGTACTTTTTATTCCTCCTTGAAAGGTATTTACTTCATTTTTCTTGTTCAGTCAGGTAGATATCATAATTGATAATGTAAGAAAATGATTTTAAATTCTGTTGATGCATCACTTACAGAATATAGTTGTTTGAAATTGCTGTAAACAATCACTGCTGATGAAAGTGGAAGAAAAGTAATGACAAGTAACAAAAATGTTAGTGGACTCCAGTAAGATTATTGATTTCTTTTGAGTTGCTTGACAGATAAAATGGCAAAGCAAGATGCTGAACTTGAGAAACATCACTTGAAGAAAATAAAGGAATGTAACAGAGGAGGAAGAAAATGATGAATGCTACTTAGAGAGGAAATAGTTCAATCCTTCTGCATGAAGTATTCATTGTTTTCGTTATTGCTTTACAGCCATTTAGTAAACACTTCATAAATGTCTATTTAGCTGTAGTAGACAAAAATTATGTTTAATTCCTGGTTCATGGGTCATCTTTCAAAATATTACATCTTAATAGTTAACATCTTTATCAGGTTCTGTACAACTGTTTAATATCTGAGGCTTCAAGGAATTGTCAGAAGAAACCAGTGAAGAATTGCATTCTGAACAGTAGCGCGTGTTGCAAGGAGGGTATAATCCATATGCATTCACACCAGTGATGAACAGATTTTCTAAAAATGCCACTGGAGATATTGGTCTCAGAGGAGAAACACATTACTCCAGCTGCACCTATTCAGAATAACAATGAAACTACTCTCCAGCAGTTTCTGTTAAGTTACATGTGAACTGTGAATGTTATGAAAAGGTAGGACGGGAGGAGAGAGCACATCATTTACAGTGTTAAACTATGCACGTGAAGATGTTTCTCATGCAAAAAGAAAGGATGTAAGTGTACGTGTAAGTTTTTTGATTTTTAAAAATGGAATCTTGCTTATTTACAAAGAATTCACAAACTCATTTTCTTTAAAAAATTGTTCAATGGGGTTCAGTTGAGAGATGGAGAGAGACTTCTGCTGTTAGGTGCCAACCTCTTTAACAACACCTTCAGCTGCCCCTACAACACGCTCAGCCAGTCTGAATCTCTTTTGTAGTCTCTTCGCTTCCTTATCTTCTACACATTTGTATGCAAAGCACTATCAAGCAAAGATTCTACTTGTTTCTAAGTTAAATTACCACAGCACGTTTCCATGTGCTTTTGGAAGGTGATAGAGACAGTAGTTCTGTTCTTGAGGCAGGTACTGTTTTGTGAAAGATCTTTACTATTTATTACACCTATCCCTTGTGGAGGATTGCAATTACTACACTACTTCCAGCAACTCTACCTGCATCATGACAGCTCTTAATTATGTGTGAAAGTAGAAGTTATATACAGAGAAATTTCTTAGCAAAAATTACCTAGGAGATATATTCAGGCTTAGAACCCTCTTCAGCAGGACTATTCTTGTGGTTCACATCCTGTTGATTTTGCTTCAGGAGCTGTGGAACTTTGCCAGACTCATAATACTGGAATTTGCATTAGGAAGGAATATTTGCCCCAATGTTTCTCTCGCCCTACACCCCCCCCCCCCCTTTTTTTTTAAAAAAAAATCAGATTAGTCTCTGTCTATATTTTTTCCTTTAAGTCTCTTGCTGACTAGTCTACTGCTGAGTATACTGCTCAAGGAAACAAAGAAATAAGTAACATGCTTTCAAATTTCTCATCAAGCTTAATATGTTAAATCTCATTATTCAGCTACATAAACTTTATTACCCTTCAGTTATAGATGTTGCATTTTCAGTTTAAGTGTTTTTTGGCAAAAATTTATTTATGTCTGTGCTTAGAGCAATCTAACACTGTGGTAGTCACGTTGGAGTTGACTTTCAATGATTTCATCTCCACAGAAGTTGACATTTTAAAAATGTCCTATTATAAGTCCTACTAAATCCAAGATTTTAAAGGATGTCCATCTTCGAGACCTTCTTAATTCTTCTTGTTTCAAGACCTTCTTCATTCAGATAACTGAGCCAGAACAGATGTACAGGTTTGTGGCCCAGAATAGGGAGAGTGTTAGGAACTCTGCCATTTCATACAGGAGAAAGAATTTCAAGTCAGTTGCCTCAGAAAGGCAAGAAAGGAGGTTAAAGTCTGATCTCTTTTATCCCATAGAAACAACCTGTTGGGCTGTTGTGAAAAGATATTAGTGCACAGTCCATCCTAAGAAATTTCTGTTTCTGTGGGAAGATTGGGCTTTATTGTATCAACAATTCCAGAGAAACCGTTTTCCCTGAAAACTTGCAGGAAGCTCTCAGTGTTTTACAAAAATTACAGGTGGTTATTTCCTGCCCAGTTTCCTTTCACTCAGGATCATTCAATAATGGATGGTCACTCTTGTCTTTTAATAAGCCTTTCTTAGTATTTCAGCGTGAGACTCATGGTGGCTATAATAAGCCTCATTTATTAAAGGTTGACAACCCAAGGTAGGTTAAATTTATTAAATACAATGAGTTTCAGTGAAGAGATGATCATTGCGAATTGGAGTAATAACTTAAGTTTGTAGATTGGGTGTCATCGATGACCATTCTCTAATCAATGTGCTACAGGAAACAGCTACATGTGCGATGCTAGTTCATCTTTGTTTTCTGTTTCTGCTATTGAGCCATCAATATAATTGTCAATACAGGAGCTGGCCACTTGTTGGAAAGCTTACACCCATAGAGTGTTCCTGTGGAAAGACATTTGTCTCCCAGCAGCACTAAAAGTTGAGTTACAGAAAGCCATGTAAGCATTTGCACACTGAAGTTTCTCCGCAGCAGGGCTAAGCCTTACACGCGCAAGGTCATCCTGATGCCCTCCGTGGAAGGGAACAGCCCAGCTGCTTGGGGGACTAGAATTACAGGTCCTTTTTTTTTTTTTATGCCTAATTAGCAATATTACTTTATATTTTGCACATCCTTTTGCATGCGTTAGAAGTCTGCAGGGAGCTCATTATATTACCAGCCCTGTAGTTATAGGCTTGCAAAGACATAGCTTCAGGCATGTGGGTGGTGCATTCACTTGACGAAATTCCATATCCAGACTGAAACACTGCTGAAAACTCCTAGTAACTCTGCAGGATGTCTCCTGTGGGGCATGCTTTATCCTGTCCTGTGTGTTCCTGCAGAGAAGCTGTCCAGATAAATCTTCCTTGACGTATTTTCATTTGGGGATAATGTCTGAGGGCAGAATTTTTGCTCATATGTCATGTGGTAATGAGTCTCTAACCAATGAATGGGTTTGTGAAGAGAAAGTAGCCAATGAAACTTTGCTTACTGCTGCCTTGGCATGAGTTTTCAGAGCCCAGCAGTTCCTGTGACTGGCATGTTCCAGAAGTAAAATTTAGTCTGAAGGCTTTTTATGTTTTCTCCACTCTTTGGTGGAGAGAGGGTGAAACATGAGAGTCACATTCCCAGCACACTGCTATGCTTATGTGCTCAAAATTATGTTTCTGAAAGAGAAGTAGGAACTTATAGGGCAGGAGCTTATGCCAACACTTTGAGGATGATAGCGTGAACATGTGTTGCAAGAACATCTATTGGAATCTAAACTCATTCACTTCTCCTTGACATTTCCTCTTCTGAAGATTGGATCCTTAAATCAAAAAAGATGGCACAACATACCACATGAAATTATTTTCTATAACCAAGTTAAGCACAACTGAAGAAAGTCTTGTGCAGTTACTTTCTGGTCATCACGGAACTGTGTTAGCAGCTGCTCCTTCAGGAGTATGCGTATCTCTACCCAGCGAGGATCATAGCAGATGTTGCTATGTGAAGTCTCAAACACTAGAGCTCATCAGCAATTTAAGGAAAAAAATATCAATCAGAACTTTATAAAAAGATACAATCAGAATGTCAGGTACTTTCTCCAGCTGATGAACTGCACTTTTCTTTCTCTTGCTACCACTGGCTAAATGATTTTGGATTTGTACAGTCTTCTGCAGACTATAAATATATGCAGAATATAAATAATAATTCTAAGTACAGATAATTTTGTCATAAGAGTTTTTCTTCATTTATGTAGAAAAAAGGTGCCAGTAAGAGTAGAAGACTTAGAGGAGTTGTAGAGGTGTGTGTCAGCATGGGATTCGTTTTCATCAGTATGAGCAGCCCCTTTTTGCAGCTTTCTATTTCAGCTACTAGCAAGCTGAAGAATGCTCGCTTTGTTCCAGCCTATTAGTTGCAACTGACTTAATTGCTTAGAAAAATATCTTTGCGGGGCAAAACAAAAGCAGACAATTGTTCCAAGAGTGCAGAAGAGTAGACTCCTGACTGAAAGAAAAGTAGCACAGAAGGTAAGCTATTCCAGTGTACTGTTCTTGCATTAGTTAATGTGTATTTAGTGTAAATAAAATAAAATAGACCAGTACTAACCATGTAATTTGCAGTGGTGCAAAATGTCTTGTTCTTAGAGGTACAGGGAAAAGCGTGTTGTGAGATTTCCTTAAAAAATTTCTGAACTCAAAAATGGATGAATTTCTGCAATATACTCTATGTCATTCTGGTGTGTTCCAACAAAAGATCGCCAGTGTTAGTTTTTCAGTGTTATTTGAATATTTCTTTTAGGGTGGGTATTCCTTCTTCAGTTCTGCTCTGTGGTTTGTAGGATGACAATGCAATCTTTTGTAATTAGCACATCGAAGAGAGAGGATAGCTACCTAAGTACAGGGTACAGAGTGTCCTAAAGTATTTCTCAGTCTTTATCCTACTAGTGAAGTCTTCATTGACTACATGTATGACTGTCTGGGCATTCAGTTAGGCTTACTGGGGTTCAGCTGCAAAATGGGCTCATCTGTAAGTCCTTTGTCTGGAGAAATAAAGGTTATTCATATACTCATAAGTCTGTAAAGTTTTGAACTTAGATATTTAGATGTAGTTTGTCTTGAGATAGGTAGACACTTGTGTTTATTTTCTAGCTACGTTACTACTGACCCAAAAGATAAAGGTAAAAGACCATTTAACTGCTATTACTGGCACAACTCTTGCACTGTTCAGTCTTAACAAGATACTGACTTTATAAAAGGTAATTGCATCATAAATAAATTAATACTTAAAGGAGCAGAGCATAGGCATTCTCAGATAATCTAGTTGTCAGAGTTCAGACCTGGAAGTAGCATTCAACTGCCAAGTCTGAAAAATGATAAACAGAAAGAAATAATATGAATAGCAACTACAGCTGCTGTCTGAAACAGGTTGCACCAGATCTTTAGCTGTTCTGGACTACTGAATCTCTGTGATAAGCTGTCACAGCTATGATAAGTTGGTATCAGCGAAGAGTTTGGACAAGGAAAAATTAGTTTTAGTGTCTGACTCTTTGAGAAAGAAATACCAAGGCAAACTCCAATCCGCTCCCTCCAGCATTTTTGTTTTCTGTGGTTTAGCCTGGATTTAATATGATTTTTGTCTTGAGATTTTGATTTGACTTCAGAGAAAAAAAGTGCACTTAGAAGTAAGGGGATGGAATTAAGCTGGAATGAGGGTTTCAATAAACTGGCTTTCAATAAGCTTCTTGCTGTAGAGGCTCAGGGATCCTGGCAATAGAAATCCTGTGGATTTGTATTTCTACAGTCCAGGGCTAATGAATGTGCTCAGAAATGCTGACCAAAATACATGTCACGTTCTGCAAGACACTGACATGCTTTTGAAGCTGGTTCCTCTTCTGATTGCTGCTAACAGTTCCAAATTAGGCAATCCATTAGAAGAGAGGTCATCCCATGTGTACCAGAACAGCTATTCATACCGGAGCACCTAATTAACTAGTTATCAAGCAATGGCAATGCCTAGCATAAGCATACGGTATAGGAAGATTTCACTTTTATTTATCTCTATTAAGGCATATATATATATATAATTTTAGGTGCATTTTAAAACCTTTTTGGGTAAATCTATTATTAACATATATTTAATATATCAACATTAATAAATATGTGTTTATATCTGATAAAAGAAAACATACTCATAACGTTCAGGAAAATTAGTTGAAGTCCTCAGAAGTCAGTGGGTAATCTATACAGGAAGTGCAGAGCAAAAGCCTCAAGTTCTGAAAGAAAGCCTAGGTTAGAGGATCTGCCATGAACAAGCCTGCAAATGATTCAGAAAAGAGTAATGGACTTAGGAGTCAGAAAAGGGAAAGTGCAACAAGAGTGATATAAATAAATTAATATCAGGAGTTCTGACCAGCTGTGCTATTTGCATTTATTTTGCTGTAAACCACAGAATTTCTGAGAATAGGCATTGTCTGAGAATTTCTGAGAACTGGCATGCCAAGAGTTGTCATCTCTCTTTGTATTTCCACAGCAACTTGTCCCAAATATGTACTGATGTCAGCAGCACAACGTGTGCATAGTCAATTAAAATGCTTTTCAATTTTTTTTAAATACTGTAAATTCTGCAGTGTTGTTCTTCAGCTATCACCTTCTGAAGATGAAAACGCTGCTGAAAGCACCCCTGTGTAAGACAGAATTCAAAATGTCTTCTCAAACCAGTGACACTTTGTGGTGACAGTTTAAGTGGCAGCAAAAACTAGAGCTGCTTTAGCACCAGCATTCGCTGTCTGCTGTGCTGAATCCTTGGGACCCAAATTACCGGTATAGCGTCAGTAAGGGGTCAGCAAAACTTGTGAAGCAATGTGTGTTCCTGGGTCAGGTCCTTTCCTAAAGTGAAGATATCAGACTTGGACTTAATAGTGGCTGTTGTGAAATATCTTGGTCAGCGGAAGGTTGAATTGCTACCTTGATATTCAACAGAAGAGTAGTTTGGGTTTCTTATTTTGCCTTTAGCTGAGAGCAAATTTCCATTACCAGGAAAGACTGTTGCAGGAATTGCAAATGACTGCTGGGGAGTGAGTTTCATTCCTTGTCACAGCTTCTTTGAGTTTTCCCTTTAGAAAGCCATGTCATGCCATTCTACAAATCTTGGCCCAGTGCTGGGAGGATAGATTTGGAGATGGTGGAAGGGGAGTTTCAGTGTCTACAGATCCCTCACTTACAACCAAAGAAGAACTGAAATACTGACATTAATCTTTCTTGCAGTAGGAGTGTAACTGACATGAGGAGCCCCACTAGCTATTTAGTGAAAAGCCAGATGGTTGATAAGGAAAATGCAAGTAGCAGTTAACAATTAGCACACGCACCCCCACAGACTACCTACATACGTCAGGACTGGAAGATTCACCAGTCAAGTAACATACTATTGCTCCTGGATGTGAATTACTGTGGTTTAGGTGTAAAAAATAGAGGGAAAAATAACTGCTATAGCTGTTTTGTTTGGTCACAAATCATTTCATTTGGGGATGATCAACCTCGGTATTTCTGGTTTTATTAATACGTCAGCCTTCTAACTGTTTAGCCTGTGGGATGTAGAATAGGTTAGGAAGCTGGTGAGAAACATGCTGTCACACTATGCTTGAATTATGCAGATAAAATTTACCAACCTCCGTCCTCCAGTTTATTCTATTTGGAAAGATGCATGAAAAATAAATGGCCATTTCTAGTGAAAGCAAGTGCTACTTCATCTAGAATAAGCATTCTGTCATTAAAGTATTTGCAATATTAAGCATTCTGCACTAGCGTTTGCAATCACTGCTTCTTCTCAGTCTTTCTCACTCTGCTTCTCTTCTGCTTTATTTTCATTTTTTGAACCTTTTTCGTTTGCCTACTACCTGCTTTTCACATGATCTGGAAGGTGAAGAATGACCAAACAGAGCTCAAATGCCATTTTGTTATGCCCAATAGCTGGTTGAAGAAGAGCTGCCTTGTCTCTAGCGGTCACACACAAATGCTCTCTCTTAGGTTTTTTAAATGGAGTCGTAATTGCCTATGCCAAAAGCTGTCAGTGCAGTAGACAGAAAGCAGTCAGCTCTTCTCGGTGTTATCAAAAGTTGTCATTTTGGAAGAATGAGAAGTGATAAAGAACAGTTGCAGTGCTTTTGCCCATTTTCACAGTAAACCGTGGTGTTCATGTTGCTGGTAGCGTTGATCTCTTTTTCTAATGAAGTTTCTCTTGTTACAAAAGAATTCAAAATTAAGTGAAAGGAATTTGAGCACAATAGATAGGTAAGGAAAAATGGGGCTGGATTTATAGAAATTTTTCTGTCAAACATGCACGTTCCCACCTGTGGTATAATAATGTATGAAAAGAGTTAAGACTTTCATATAAAACGTGGAATTGAATGTATTTTTTCTACTGAGGCAAGCACATTAGCAGGTGATAATATCTTGCTGTACATTAAAAGAAAAATGTAATAGAAAAAATTCTTAACTCTGTATACAGTATATACATACAACATAGGATGATGACTTCCCTAGTCATGTATAATTTCATGAGTAATACAAAGCATAATTTTTTATTATTTTTTTTTTTGCTATCAGTGGCTTCTGTAGTAGCCTGTTTTTCAAGTGGAAAACAGATTTCCTACTGATTTTGAGAATTCACTTCTTTGCTTTCTTATTAACACTCAGAGAACTTTTAGGGTGACTATTAATGGAAATTGACATCTAGCTCTGGAGCCACTGTTGCTTTTTCGTATACAATAATTTATTTTAGCTCTCTGTAACCTACAAGGTAATGCTTCTGAAATTCTGTATTTCATATCTGCAGTTGAAAATCAGTCATCAGAGTTCCAGTGTCTGTGGCAACACGTGCTCATGCATTAATTTGCTGAGTCAATGTACCCGCTTCACCTCTTTTACTGAGGTAGTAACAGCTTTTCAGAAGCTGTTCTGCAGCAGAGCTGGCTGCTTTCTCAACCACTGGCTCATTGTTTTCTATATTATGCTTTAAAAATTTCACAGGGGACAATCAGTCCCCATTAAATAGACATAACTTCCCTAGGTTGCTCATATGCCTCCTAGAGCTATTACTTTTCTGTTGTTACCTGACTGCAGGTATCAGCTATATAGACATTATAGTAGGAAAACACAAGCAGAAAGCCATCTGACTGCAAGCTCTGTAAATCTGCCTTATAAATGCTGCTTGCCTTCATAAAATATTGAGCAAAACTAGAAATGGTGAATATCTTCTGGAAAACAAAAAATGCTAGAGCATAAGAGGAGCAGGTTTAGAGAGAAAAATGTTAGATGCAAGTATTTACATAAGCTGAGGTAGCACTTAGTAACTTAAATAGGAACATGAAGGCAAGTGTGTTCTTACAGATGATAACCTCTCAACATGGAAATTATTCATTACATGCACGTAAGAATAAACTAGTTTTATGAAGTACACTGCATCCAAAGAGACTGATTTGATTGCAGCTGTAGGCTGTTTGTGCTCTCTCTGTATGTCAAGTAGCATAAATATTATGTAAGTGGTGGGATTTTATTTGTTGGGTTTTTTTTCCAGACAAGAAAAATGATGAAGACTGTCAACAACCAGTTGGCTATTTTTTTATCTTTGTAAGTGTCCAGATTATGTTTGATTGTTTGACATTTTAGTTTCACTGTTCGGGCAAGTCACAAGGTTGGAAGCATAAAAGAGTGGCTTCTGTGTATAATTAACCCCATTCCAAAAATCCCTAGTCACAATTAGGTCAGACATAAGTAATTAATTATGCTTGGCATGACAGCTTTGACATACACAGTAATTTTGAAGATAAAGTAATGAAAATCTGGAAAATTTAGTACCATTGCTGTACACAGCAATGTAGCTGAGAGGAAATGGATTTGGGATAGCATTAAAGTGTTATCTCCCTCTTCCTTCTAAATATAGTTAGCCTGACACTGTGATTTCCTAATGAGAGGACATTGCTGTAACAGTACTTTGGATTCCATAGCACCATTTCTCCAGATTTGTTCTAAGGCAAAGGTATTCCTTTGTTTGTCCTGGACTTCTGCTGTTTCCGTTAGAAGGCTGTAGCCAATTTAATGCAAGACACCTTGTTACAGCCCCACACCTGCTACTGTAAACTTCTGTTCCCTTGCCAGCTCTTTTGCTGGTGCCACAGTCACCTCACAGCAGACTGAGCAAGCGATATTGGAAGATGAATATGTGGATAAACTGTGTGTTCCCACCTTGGCATTTTCCAGCTTCAGCCATCAGTTCTGTATTTCACACAACACTGTGCTAAGCCTTTGTCAGGGAAATCTTTGTATTTGGCGAAATGACATAATATTCTGATTCCCAGTATGCCCTTGATCTTAAAAAAAAAAAAAGAAAAGAAAAGAATTTATCATGCTACTCAAATCAGAATAGGGTAAAGAACTCTAGAGCAGAGGCTTGGAAGTGCTGTAGTCTGTTGCATCAGTAGCAATACAAGAAATACTCTATTCTAGGTATTTTTGGATTGCTTCATCTGTCACTTTTCATACTTAACTAGATTTAAAGGTTTTGCAGGAGAAAATAGATGACAACCCTTTTTTTTTCAAGCTGTGTCTGCTTTTTTTGTTTGGTTGCTTTTCTTTTTTCAAGGTGGCTTCTATTTTTGATTAATCTTCTGAGCAACCATATTCTATTATTCTCTGTACACATTTTCCTCAAAATACTGAATCTGAGATGTTGATATTCAAAGCAGGAATTTTACTATTGTGTTCATTATCTAAATATATTATCAGTATGGAAAACACCACCTGATTTCAAAAATCCTCCTAGTTTTTACAGAGTTCTGTATTTAGCAATAATGATTATGTGCTCTTTTGTATCAGTATATACTATATAAAATTATGATGTTTAGGGCTTTGTGAAAAAGTAAGCATGCTTTTTAATTTGCAAGAGTATACAGAGTTAACTTTATTTAATACCCCCTTATTTTTTTTCAGTATCATAGCTAAGATAGGAGGAAGTTTTCAAAACAGGGACTCTGGTAATGGGACTTATGCAATTTCAACTTCTAAAGGTCAAATTAGGTTGTTGGTTTTATATGAAAGACAATTTTCTAAGCTTTGAGGGGGAACATAGTTTCCATTCGTGACTTGTGTCGAGGCTAATGCTTTTATTTCCTACAATAATTATACAGTATCACCTTGTATGGACACAGGCTTGAAGTGATTCTGAAGACAGCATTGACTGAATCAAGTGGTGTCTCATTTCCTCTGTTATAGGTATTACCGAGAACTTTAATTCCTATATATTCTGTGTCTGGTTCCTAGCTCTGAATCGCAGTTGCGTGCATTTGTGGAAGGCAAGTCAAACCTTGTACCACTAGGCCCTCAGGCAATTTCTTCCCTAGCTTTTGCATTCAGCAGCAGCAGTACAGATGTGTGCATTGTTTCCATCTCGCCCATGAACATTCTAGGGCTGAAATCGTCAGTTTTGTGGATGGAGAGTGAATTTTTTGCCCTTCATCCTGTGAGAACATTTGACACATTTCCTAAAATAGCAAACACAGGAGTAAAGTGAAATCACCCAACTGCCTCACTGCTCTTATCTCAATGAAGTGTTCCACGGAAGCTTATTTATTTACAAATAAATATTTGGTAGTGCTGTGCTTTGATAGGGCTCTTCCTGTATTCAAATGAAAACAGCAGGAGAGACACAAAGAAGGGGAAACTATTCATTTTTCTATTAGAAAAGCAATCTCTAAAGCTCTGCATGTCATTTTTGGGGAGGGCTGGGAGACAGATCTCAGGAAATCAAGGTGTGATTTGACTTGCACAACAGGAAAACATTTCAGAAACAGAATTACCTGTGTAAGAAGGGAAGGCGTTAGGTCAGTTGATGCCATAGGCAATTCTCTCTTTAAAACTAAGCAGTAATATCTTTCGATTGAAGGGCAGTTCATATTTTCTATGTATTTTATATAATAGAAGAGATAATAAAATAACTGAAGCTTATTTGATCTCATGCCATAGCAACTATAACTTAAAATCACTACAAGACTGTCTTCTTGGAAGTCTAATACCGTGCAGCAGAATTGATGGTAATAAGGGCTGAGAAGTTGTGAAAAACTCCTTTTCATGTTTAGTATGCTATTGAAAGCAGAATTACGTGGCTATTGTGTAAAAACTCTACAGAGTTCAAAGTAAGTCTTAGACAGATTCAAGTAATGCACATTCAACACTTCAAAATGTTGTGACTCCATGGGATTTCTTGTGGTTAGGCTGTTATGCCCTCAAGAGGCATCTCTGCAAATCTGGCAGTAACACAGCAGTATTCATAAGGTGATAGAAAAGTTAAATATATTTCTTTAAATTTCTCACTTGACTTTTAGAATATTTCCTCCTCGCCATTTCTTTTTTTTTTTGTCTGTAATAAGCTGGACAAAATTATAAGTCAACATGCTTTTTACTTGTATCTCTGTCTCTTTTTGGCTTTCATCAAAATAATTTTCTTAATAATGCAGCAGTGTGGAGCACTTGTACAAATTACCCTGAGAGATATGTGTTGAAATTGTTATGAGACTCTTGCATTATTTACATCGTGACGTTCTGTCAGTGCACCAATACTCAAGACTGTTTATAGTTCTGGATTTAACAAATATGTAAATAAGGTGCACATTTCCCTAGGAATGCAAGTGTCCCTAAAGAGGAAAGAGAACAAACTTCAAAACAAACAAACAAAAGAGTGGAATATGGTAAATAGTTCATGTGAAAGTGGGAGAAGAAAAGTGGAGTAGAGATACTGGGCTGTAATCCTTGCCTTGGGATTGTTTAATCAGCTCATCATGAAGCTCTGACAGATCAATTGTTTCTTGGCAGGGAGAGTGCTGGGGAAGAACGGCAGCCAGAGTTTTCCCATAAGAAGGCATGAAAATTTCTGGTTTTCCTCTATGTGGCAATCTAGAGAGCTGAGAGGATTGTCTTCCTCTGGCTGAATTTGCTAACTCTGATAGAATACCACTCCAAAGGGGCCCAGCTCTCTGAAATATTTTTTTATATTGTAATAATTAAAATAGTTGTTTGATTTCAGTGTATAAGCACAGAATGGGAACAGCATCATGGTGAATTAAGTATTACAGAAGGATTTGAATGTTCTTCAGAGAAGCATTCAGCTCGAATTTCATGTCAAAACATTCCCCTGATTTAGCAAGGATAAGTGGTATCTTTGGATCATGATGCTCTAGATCAAGTATGTGTATAGTTCTTTATTGTGCTGGTTTTGTGCTATGTGTTTTATTATGCATTGCTCACTGAAAACTTTATCTTCCATTAAAAGTTAAATTCCATTCAGAATTGCAATTAAAAAAAAAAAATGCTCACTAAAATAAGACATCAGTTATTTCAAGCTAGTTTCTATTTTGAATTTTGATGGCTTCCTGCTAAATACGCAAGCTTTCTTTTCTGTGAAATTAGTGCAGTATCTAAGGATCCAAATTACTTTGTTTCATATTTCATCATGTACATTGTATATATTTCTCAACCACCATCTTTAAGAAGATCATGATGGTAAAATTAGCCCTGAGTTCTCAAAAATCTCTGAATTCTGAACAGTGTATATGTAATGAGTGGGTCAAATGTTTTAATCAACGATCCTCGGTAATCTTTTAACTGCATATTGTATGTAACTATTGCCTTTCTCTGCATTTCTAGTCTTTAACAGTGGGCTCTGTGTCTGTTACAGTAAGAATGTTAGTTTGGTTCTGTACTGTGAAAGCACCACATTAATGAAGCCTTGCTCTCATTTGTCTCTGTCATTATGGATCTGGTTTTCCTTTAACGCATTCTCATTTGTTTGTACTGGCAAAAATGATGGGTAAGGATCATTAGTGGTATAGCAAAACCACCTTAAAAAATGCTGTCTTGATTTTTCCATGTGCTGTTTAATCTGTCACACAGATAAAGGTATTAGAGTGCTGGAGAACAAGTTCTCTAGGCAAAATTATTTCCTGATCAAATCTGTCCCAAAGTTATGCCAAATCTGGACATCCAAATATGTGCAAGCAGTCTAAATTTCCCAGTAATACAGGCATATGGTAACTCTCTGGAGCTTACAACATGCAGAGGGCTACTGACTTCTGCTAACCTAAGTTCCATCATAAAGGAGGAAAGGTTTGCAGCAAAATCAGCTGACAATTTTTCTCATTTCTTTCCCAGTATAACACTTTCAACAGCTTGCTACTTTCCCTTTCCTACGAGTTAACACCATGTAGGAGGTGTTAGCTTTGTACTGCTTGAACTCTGAAACCTTGTCTCTGGGGGAGTGAGGAGGCTGTAATTACCATGAGCTGCTGGTGCTGATGGTGAAAGAAAATTTGATATTCACAAAACTCTCAGTAGACGCTGGTCTAGGACTTTATGAAATTGATCCCTCTAACACCTCAAATTGATAGGTTGGCTACATCTGCAGTGGGGATCGAGTTCAGCGACTTTCTGAAAAAATATTGCTCATTAGATACACATTAAATTGACTTTTTAGTCCTCTACAATTGCTGCCAGCTACAGTGCTACCCAGAAATCTGAACTGTCAGGTGCCCTCAAGTCTTGTTGGTTTGGATGAATGTTTTAAGTACTACCAGAAATCATATGTATAGTGTATAAAAACAATCTTCAAATGTAGTTGTAACAGAGTATTAATTAAAAGACTCGGGGCCTCGATATGAGTATGTATGATTTACTCTAATTTTGTAGGAAAATGTAAGAAAAAAGAATGTGAAAGAAAATATCAGATAAATGTATGCAATTTATGGTAGTAAACTTGCCTAGGGAGAAGAGAACTTATTACTAGCTTTCCTTGGGATTTCCAACTTTTAAAAAGGGAATTTTCAAGACAGGAATTTTTAAATTATTATAATTCAAAACATCCTTCACCTTTCATGTTCTCTTCCTGTATTCAAACTGCTTCTTGTGAATCTAAAGTAAAGGTAATCAAAATAGAGGATGTGGAATGAAGCGTGCAGCAAAGAAAACATGAAAACTTTGGTGATCATCCTGCCTTTTCAGACTGTTAGAAAAAGTTTTCTTGAGACTATATTTTTCTTCATTATAATTTGAAATTATAATTTCTTTTAACAAAGTTTATTGTTTTTTACCATACTGCTAGTGTTCTTTGTGCCAGAAGTGAAATAGGAAGACACACCATGGTGTGTAAAATTGTTCCTGTTTGTGATTATCCCATCGTACTTTTTCTATATACCATCATCTACTTGTTTTTATTTTTGAATAATTGTGTCTTATTGACAACTTAATGAGTTTGGGTTTTCTTGAGGCTCCATAGACAAGTATAGTTCCTTGGTGTCTACTCTGTTCTTCTGAAGGACAGCGGCAGTGAGGGTTTTCCTTCTCGAGTTTATATTGCTCTCTTTCTAAAAATAATCCTTACACCACATTGATTTTAATGGCTTTTCAGATGTAAAAAGAATTCTGAAGGAGTGAAGAAAGGCTAAATAAGAACAAGGAGTGCATGATATTTTAATTTCCTTATGAAATAATTATGATTTCTTTCTCCAGGTACTTTCTGCTAAAAAGATCTAAGCAGGCATTTAGCAGCATAAATGTAAACTCTTTGTGGATTTCATTTATGCAGGTTTAAAAAAAAGACATTACAATATAAAAGTTACTGAATACAAACATGCCCAAGAAGGTGCAGCATGATGGTTACCTGGGATGTTAATGAACAATAAAAAGGATTGGAGAGCTGAGAGACTGAACTAAAACCCTTCTCTATTGAATCTGATGGTTAATAGTTTGCTTTTGTGGTGCTTTCAGTTTGTCTCATGTTCTGTTGGTTTGTGTTTATCTTTCTCGCTTTACTGAGAATGGATTCTATTCCATCTCCATGTTTCCTGTCATCATGAACTATAAATATATCGCTTTCCTCATAGCTTTGAAACTTAAAAAACTTCTGAAAATCCTTCATTCTCAGAGATCAAAAGCTACTTTAAACCTGGGGAAGTCAGTTTTGCTAGAGCTATTTGAAGTAATGTAGGTTGACAGTCTACCTACCTGCCTGCCTGAAGTGTCTGTGAGCCAGCGAGTTAAGTAATGCTACAAATTTGATCAGTATTCTTATTTTTCTCCTAGGTATTACTTCTGCTTTTTTACCCTTGATTCAACTCTCCTCTGACCAATTCTACTTAAGTAGTAGTGGATGTTTCCTAATCCCACCGATCCCAAGTCATATAAAATTTACTCAATTTTTTATTTTTTTTCCCCAAAGAGTCATTCCTCCATATTTATATAGAAGCAGGTGAAAAGACAACAGTAGTGCTTAAAGAGGGCTGTAGATGTGTGTGTTCCCTTCTGAGCCCAGTTAACTTGGGATCCTTAATTTGAGCTGGAGCTTCAACTGTAATTGTAAAAACTAAACACACACATGTGCAATAGAAAAGGTTTCTTCTATCGAGAAGATATAGATATGCCATGCATAGAACTTTTTTTCTTTCTGCCTTGTTTTGTTTGCTCTTACTCTTACCTCTGAGGAGCAAGGCTTGTTTAAAATATTTTTAAGCTTCTCCTATTGTAATCACTATATTCTACTGCATTCACAGTGCCCCAGTTTGTAGTGAGCTTCACCTAAGTCTGTCTTTGTTTCTATATGTTAGAGTCCCTGCCTGTAAATCACATGATAGTTGTTTGCAATTCATATTAAAGCCAGCAGGACAGGTAAAGAAAATGCAAAGGGGAAGCTCACAAAACATGGATTTCCTACATAATAAAGCATTTCCCTTGACCTTGGTGAATGTAAAGCCCTAGATAATTGAAATTTTCTCTTTATTTTACATTATGTAGCAGTTTTCAGCAGTACATGCTGAAATTATACAGAACCACAGTTGACAAAATGGTGGTTTTCCAAGCAATTTGCAAACAGCCTAACTAATTTTTGATTGCTGGCTGCATAAATTCTGAGTTGTGTGGATTTCAGGGAAGTTCACTATTAATTACACAGTATTTCAGATGTTTTATGTGACTCTGAAATGTAGTTATTTTTCCAAAGATGTGGCTTTAGGTTGGTATGTTTAAGTTTGAAAACTGAATGGTAAATCTTCCCAATGTTGAGATGTTCCCAATTTGAATGCCCCTTTTTTTATTTTAAATAGTCTCTTGGGTTTCTTTCTGCTATGTTTTATATGTAAATGAGGAACTCATCCAAATGGTGTTTTTTCAAATATGGCCTTTTATCGCTGGATTATATCTAATACAAATTCATATGTGGATGTAGCCAGGAGATACAGTATTTTGGATTGTATTGCTGTATCTGACTGCCAGTATTGTTCCCGCTAATGACTGCAGTGCAGGCAAAAAGGGCTGCCCACAGCTTGAGCTTGATTGTATGCTCTGTCAGAGAGAAAGTCAAGTTTTCATTTGTGAAGCAAACAAAACCACCCTGTATGTTCATTTCAGCTGTTCCACTAAGAGTAAAATAATCTCAGAAAATTGTAGAGGAATCAGACAGGGCTTCCTATGCCTTACCCGCTTTATGCCTATCAGTCAATTTGTGTGAGGAACAAAAGGATCACATAAAGAGTGGGACCTCTGAAAAATGCTTACGTCTTGCTTATTCCAGATTATTTCCCCGCTTTATTTTCATTTTGTTATTGAAAGAAAAGGTTGACACATTTCTCTGTGGCTTATGTCTTTAGGAATGTTTAGGGTAGTCCCACTGATTCAGATTTCCATATTCATACAGAGTGTAATCAGCATGAAATAGCAAAAAGAAAGCCATCCTTCTATTCTGGCAACAAAAATGCAGAATAAACAATTCAAAAATTGCCTTTTATCCATCTTAGGTACGTGATGGGTTAATCACTCATGAAATAATCATTATTGTACAAGTATGACTTACAGCTCAAGAAAAATGAAATATGAAATAAATAACATGCTGTTATTTTTCTTTATTATTGGAGACATTCCATGGTGTCAGTGCATGCAGGGAATGTTGGACAAGTGTTTAAAGAGATTAAGCTGCTGTTTGGGAAGGATTTTGAGAGAAAACTGGAAAGGCTATTATACAGTGTGCTATTTCATATTTTAGAAGGTTATAAAAACTTACAGACTAGGTAACAAGACTGAGTAAACAAATGCTTTCACGCATTCTGAACTGCTACGGTGTTTGCCTGGATGAGAGAGTTGTAAGCTTTTAATTTTTAATAGAAATAGACTTTCTTCAAGTACGACTTTTTGTGATACACCAACTGCAGATCACAGAAAACTATGACTGAAGTAAAGCTTTTCAGAAGTCATCCAATTTATTTCCTACCCATAAGAAAGGATCAACTAAACCATTTATGATTAGTATTTGCTCTCTTTTCTAAATATTTTTGTTCAGTACTTCAATAGTTTTAATACTCCTTTTTTACAGTTTGGTTTTCTTAAGACATTTCATATGTAGGCTTTTGGTTTAGTGTTGTTAGTGCTTGTTTTCCCTCTCCATTTCCTAATGGGCTTATGTTGTTGTTCCTGCCTTCTCCCCACCCAACTTTTCTGCTTCCAGTCAGGTAGATACCTTTCTAGCTTTCTAGTTTACTCTGGTTTTATCTGTTGCATTTTCTACCTTGTATTATTAATTCATTTTAGCCTAGATGAAATCACTGCAAGTTTTTGGTGCTGTTTTGTTTAGTTTTAAATTTCAGATAGATGAAAAACTCATCACTTTATCAGTTGTCTGTCTTCTGTTCCTGAGCGGATAAATGGAAAAAGATTGATGTTATTAGAGGGAACATTTCTAGCTACATGTAGCATCTGTTTTTGAAAAGAACCAGTCACTAAAAAAGAAATTTTTCTAAAAAGAGTCTTTGATGTCAAAAGGAAATAGGAATCATGGAGAAGGCTGTTTTTCTTTTAGTGTTTCCCCCCTCTACCTCTCTGGTCAAATCTATTTAGAAATATGTCCACTTTGTGGAGCTTAATAATGACAGAGTTCTCATAAGAAAATCATGTCTCTCTACCCATCATTTGTGATGTGTATGAGGAGGTGTGTGATGGGCAAAGCAGCACGTCTGACAGAGCAACAGAAACACAGTGAAAATATGAGCAGAAAGTAAGAGTAGTCGTGTGGGAATGAGACTTGCTAATGTTGGGTTTCAAAGACAGTGTCATGTTGTACTGAAATGGAGCTATGTGTGTCTGAAAAATATCAGTACACTAATGTGGAAAAACCAAAACAACCCCAAACAATGGAGCAATTTTTCTACTTAAAGGCTACGTTAAATACTTATCTCTGAAAGTAATGTGCCTGCCAATCTTGTAATTAAAATGAGGTGTTTTCTATTTTATAGGTTTTATATTATTGGTAGCAATTATATTGTAATGACTTCTATCCATTAGTATTATGGGGGAGTTAAATCAATTGGAGTGTGCACTGGTAACAGCCATGAAGCCTTAGGTCACTGCCAGTTCGTTACAGTATTAAGGAATGTCATGGTGAGTGCATTTTTATGTCAGAAATAGTTGCAGAGTTAAGTAGGATAACATTACTGTGTCAGGATATTGGGAGAATAAATGCATTACAGCTGTTATTAGACACCGTACGTACAAAATAAATCTGTTCCCAGGAACGCCATTGTGAATGAAAAAGGAGAGAGAGAATAATCCCTTGCTATAGCTTTTAGCGTAGTGGGGTAAGCTTCTTCCCACCTTCTTTCTGATGTTTTTCAGGATTTCTCCAGATAGACTAGAAACTCTTATACAGAGATTGTTACCTTGGCAGAAAATTCAGGTGTCCAATCTTTATTTAAAGTTTGGGTTTACTCAAGATTCAGTAAACTGCAGGAAAAATAGTACTTAGAGCAGATTTTCATATTATTTGGTTTTGATAAAAATGTTGGCTTTGCCAAATCTTCTAGAACCTTTAGGAAATCTGAGGGGGAAAAAAAAACCAAACCCATGTTTCTAATACAGATTTATTCTTCTATTTGTAATTTCTGCTACTTTTTAATTGGTGTCTGTATGTTTCAATTTTTAGGTATTGCAGTGTTGTGCTTAATCCATTGCCTTCTCTAGTTTCCAGAAACTGGAATGTATGAACTTGCAGTAAATGTTTTAAGTGATTAAAGGACAGTGAGTTACATATGAAAATATCTTTTCTGAATTAGTGGCAACAGATGAAGTATCCAAAATGTGTCAGTTCATGTAACACTACCTTCATGTTGCCAGTTTCTGTGGCAGTATGTCAGAAGACATGCTACATTGCTAAGTTAAATAAACATGAATTTGACTTACAGTTTTTCCATTCACTCAAATGGGACATGAATATTTTGTTTCCTAATCTGTTCAATTACCCTAGAGTTCATGTTGGAGTGTGTCAGTACAATGACAGCTTCCCCTGAATGACACCTCATAGCTATAGTGAAAAATGACAGGATTTGTATATCAAGGTTGTTCAAAGAAAAGACTCCATTCTTGAGTGACTGTTTCGCAGTTAATCATTACTGCATTTTACAATACATGTTAAATATACTTATTTTAAAGTGAATCTAACTGGCATGCTTAAATGGACTTCTAATGGCACATAACACACAATATACTGTACTGGCACCTACTAACATAACAGTGTTGACAGCAATTAGAAGATGCTCAGGGATATTCTACATGTTCTACAATGCCATCTGGTAAAACAAAGTCAATAGTAACATGTCTCAGTCTGTCAATGTTCAATTTAGTGGCAGGCCTTTCATAGAATCATAGAATGGTAGGGGTTGGAAGGGACCTCTGGAGATCACCAAGTCCAACCTCCCTGACAGTGCTTGAACACCCAGGGCAGGCCACACAGGAACAGGTCCGGGCAGGTCTTGAAAGTCTCTAGAGAAGGAGACTCCACAACCTCGCTGGGCAGCCTGCTCCAGGCTCTGTCACTCTCAAAGTGAAGAAGCTTTCCCTCATGGGGAGGTGGAACTTCTTGTGTTCCCTTGCCCTATCATGGGGCACCACTGAAAAGAGACTGGCCCTTCCTACATGACACCCACCCTTCAGATATTTGTAAACATTCGTAAGATCCCCCTCGGTCTTCTCTTTTCCAGGTTAAACAGCTCCAGGTCTCTCAGCCTTTCCTTATAAGAGAGATGCTCAAGTCCCTTAATCATCCTCGTAGCTCTCAGTCGGACTGTCTCTAGTATTTCCCTGTCCCTCTTGAGCTGGGGAGCCCAGAACTGGACACAGTACTCCAGATGTGGTCTCACTAGGGCAGAGTAGAGGAGGAGGAGAACCTCCTTCAACCTGCTGGCCACACTCTTCTTTATGCACCCCTGGATACCATTGGCCTTTCTGGCCACAAGGGCTCATTGCTGTTCCATGGAGAACTTACTGTCCACCAGGATACCAAGGTCCCTCTCCATGGGGCTGCTTTCCAGTGGGTCTACCCCTAACCTGTACTGGTACATGGTGGTGTTCCTTTCTATCATGCCTTTTGTCGTCACTTGGGCAGTTAATGTCACTAGCCTTTTTTCCAATGGAGGCCTTATTTTTCCTGTAGCATTAGCCACTACTTGCCTCCCTGAATGTATATTTGGATGGAAGTCTTGTTCTATGTGATATTTCATTATATTTGTCCTTAAGTTTTTTTTCATGGCATCTTGCTTAACAGGAAAGGTGAAATGAATATTTTACACTCATGAGTGTAGGAATAGAGTCTTGGACTGAAAGTTGACTGGGAAGTTTTCACATTATTTTCGTCCTTGTGCATATAACTAGAACTCTGAATATAAATCACTGTAAGGTTTGCTACATATTTTAAATGCAAGATTAGGAAGATAAACTCATGTGTGTGCTACATATTGACTGTGTTTAGTTTCAGCTCTTGGGACAATGGACTGACTACGTAATGCTTGTATGGGAGCTGGCATGAGCCTTTCTTTGTATTTGCAGACTAGGAGAACTGCTGCAAAATATGTATCCAGTTATAATAATGTGGTTCCCCAGAACAGGAAAATAACTCCCAAAATTTTAAGTGCTTTTGAACACTTTCAAAATGTTCAGAAAGTCTGCAAAATGTTTAGGAAGTTTTAAGGTGTAGAAAGGCAGAAGTAAGTGTGCTGTAGACATTAAAAAGACTAATGATGTTGTCGTACTGATTCCCTTTTTCTTTTGTTGTATAGATATAGAGTACATAAAAATTGGAAATGATCTGAACTGGTTCATAAAACCTTGGTGGTTTGCAAATCATTATGATATTTTAACTGCATTGCCTGGTTTGGAGTTACTATCTGTAGGAATCTTGTATTACATTATACCTTGGAATTGCATCTGAAATTTGTGGCTATGCAATACTTTTCCAGAAAATTGGTATTTAAGGTTGAAGGGACAGAGCAACTTCTATGTAAGATGTCTGATGTGAAATTCTAGTCATGGTGACTTCTATAGCTTCTCCATTGTTTAAACTATGCTGATGGTTTGTCTTCCCACTGCACAGCAGTGGAATAAGCTTTTTTTTTTTTAATCTTAACTTTCAGCTTATCTTCTTAGATTCTTCGTATTTATGGCCATTGTTTGAAATGTTCCTGCAACGCTTAAGAAATTCTTTTCTAAGTAATCATAACATATATATTTTGTACCAAACTCCACAGACTTTGAAAGGAGTATTGCGCTCTATAAAGTGTATACATGTACATGGTTGGTAAATACTTCATATGTTGGTAGTTCAAGAAGTCTCTCTGGAAAGGATGACTCTAAAAGAGTGATGATTTTGAATTTCCAGTAATGAAATGATAGTCAAATAATTTCACAAACATTAGATAAGCTTAATGAATAAATAAGATTTCTAATGTTCAGCAGTTAGTGACTACGGTAATTTGTTTCCTGCAGTTGACAGGAATTTAAAATACTCCAATATTTTACTGTGTTACTGCTTAAATTATATTACTTAGGGCTTTCAGCTTGTATTTCTATCCTATTATTATTACTTATATGTTGGTAAGAATTCCCACAGACTTTAGTGCTAGCCACTGTGGCACAGCTGACTTTGCCTATTTACCATTCTCAAGATCCAGTAACTCATTTTCCCCCTCTCTCTTGCTATATATACTTTTCATGTGATGGGTTATACAAACTCTTATTCTGACGAGTCAGTAATACATTTTTTAGTAGAGCTGGTTCAGAATGTTCTGCAGTCACAGATAGTATTGCCTGGGCGTTTTACATAAAGCAAAGCTGACTTTATGTAACAGAAAGAGAATGTATAGCGTATGGCAAATAGTATTTGTGATCTTTCCACTCCCATGTTCTACTACCCGAAACTGAATGAATTATTTTGTTTTGTTTCTCTTTGTGATCACTCGTTTACATTTTTCCTATATTCCAGGAGAACTGGTCATAAATTAATTGATCTCCATCTAGTGAGTTCAGCAATTATTAGAAGTACTTTTAAAGTGTTTTTTAGAATTGATGACATGACTGAGACTAGATGACAAAGCATCTAATAAAATCCTGTGTCTTAAGAAAAATGTGAAGTTAGTGTCATATAACATTTATTTGATGATAGATAACCTAATGTAAATGCATGAAATAATTGTCATCACCTACATGAAGATAAATAGCTTTTCCTGAACTAGCAGGTTTTTCCATATAAAATGCTACTGTTTTACCAATTTTCCCTATTTTTTGCCAAATAAATTTTATAACGGCCATAAACAGAAAATTTGATAGGTCTACTTAAGCATTACAGTATTAACAGAGGGTATTTTGTTGCAATTCTATGTAATTGAAATCAATGGCTTCATTACCTGAAAATGTTTTATACCCCTGTCACTTGAAAAAGTGTTTTCCCTCCATTGCCTCACATACCTAAAAGTCAAAATGTGTGGAATCAGATGCACATGGATTGTCAGCATGTGTGTGGCTGGTATTTTATGATCATAATGCTACCTTTTTCCATCAATATTTTAAATAGAGATCTGCATCTGTTATCCTGGCAGACTGGGACAAGAGGCTGTGACCTGGTAGAGTGGTGTTTGAGTGGAAACATCAGTTAGTTCATTCTGTTCTGATAACAGCACTACCTATCTGTCGCAAGGATTTGTCAGGAGGAAAGTGTCCAAAGCACGTTGTCAGTATAAAGAAAGGTCAAATAAAACATTTTTTTTTTAAAAACTGTGTGTGATAATACTAACAGTCTCAGCGTTTTCTGTTACGAGTTGGAAGGTATTTCCTCTCAAGCACAGGTAGAGGGAGTAAAATGAAGATAAATATTGAAAATCACTAAGGATTCTAGGCTGAGATTAATTAACTGCCAGGCAACTACTTCATATTATATTTGCTAAGTTGATGTGAGTTCCAAAACAAGTTGTCTGAAGTTTTTACCAGTGGATGTCTGCATTTCATCTGACACACTAATACCCCACACCTGATGAAAGCAACATTTCTAGTACCTCAGTAGACTAAATCAGTAGGTATTCACATGAGGAATTAACTGACTTTCATGTCTGCTAAGTACTGACTAGCCTGTGCGTGTTTGGACATCTCCTTACTTTTTTATACCTGTTATGTGGAGAAGCAATTCTCATTTTGCTTTTTGCAGCTAATAGTAGTTTCAGAGATACTGTCTGGCAACATTTGAAAATGTATTTATTTCTCTAGATCTCTTACTGTAACTCTTCCTCTTCTTCCTCATCAGAATGATCATGATACCAAATCTGACCTCAGAGACCGCTATCTTTTTGGTTAGACACCCAACAATTACCTCAGTGTATTTGTGAGGATGCTCATTGTAGAGACTATCTTCCTCTTTTTCCTGGCTTTCCTTCTTTAGCCTTTGCTTTAATTCCTTAGCAAGTAGTCAGTCATCCTAAATACCATAATAGAGATACAAAAGAATGTGACAGTTCCCACGTTACTGCTGATACTGAAAAACATCTTCCAATGAAATACCAGGGAAAACATACCTTCTTTTGTCACTTATCTTCCTCATTTTGTGTCTTGGAGAAATAGCGTCTGCATGTTTGGGTGTGGGACACCCGATGTCTGGTAATCTTAGGAGTGGGCCCAGCACTGGAGCAGCAGTTTATTCCCACTTGTGATTATTCCTAACTTGTTCCATTAAAATAATTAATGCAATTGTTGTTGGTACACTAACTAGAAAAATAACAGCTGCTCGCTGTTTCTTCCATGCTGTTATGTGTACTGACAGTCCATGTGGGTGTGGTATTAAGGCCTCATTGGCAGATGTTTCAGATGACTTCAGTATTCACAACTGGAAAATCCCCAAAAGATTTATGGAGCTCACCTCAAATGAGTTACATTTTTGAAATAAGCCTGTGTAAAAATCTCACGTGGCTGGGTGGCATATTCCAAGCAGCCAGGCTAGTGGAAGTTTTCACTCACTGCCTGGCAGTAATTGTCCTGTATAAACACCTCCGGAATATCCTGAATAAGGCCTGATTAGATAGTGATGGGTAAGAGAGAACACACTTTGTTTTTAAGCTGCATATGCCTTTTAATTTTCCTCATAAGAAGATAACACAACGAATGTACTTTCACAGAGCTCATTGGATTACAACTTGAACAGTATTTTAATATTTGTGTCACTTTAACTGAAGGTGTCATCACTGAAGTACTGGGACCTAGTAAGCACACCAATTAATGATGCATAGCTTTCTAGCTTGGCTGGAAAGAGATTTCACTATTCCTGCATGACTACAGTTCTACTGACGTTTTAAGGCCAGCTGATAATAAGTAGAACATTGCCACCTTTTGGTCGTAAAGAAAAGACATAGAGTTAAGAAGTATTATGCAAGTTGAGGATGCTGCAGCAAAACTACTTAATAGTATATTCATTTGTAATGTCACCGTAGCCCAGTTCAGTGGAGGTTGCAGGCATCGTTGGCTTTGATTGTGTGTATTTCATACCATGGTGATGTGTTTAGAGAGAATATATTATGCTACACACTAATTATGTTTTCCGGAGGACAGAATTACATATGCATTGTGAAGATAGTATGAAGGCTACCATGGTTACCATTGTGAACCCAGCAACTTGTTTTATACAGTGCCAATTAATCTGAGGTAATGCTTGAGAGGGAAGAACATTGAATAAGGAATGCTAATGTCTCAGCTGAAAGATGGAAATTAGATAGAAAAGCACAGCTTTTATTTGAGATTATATGTCAGGGTCAGCATTTATAAATGAATCCACCTGTAAGACTAAAACCAATGGTTCTGTCCTACATAAAAAAATACATCTCTCTTTAGGCCTAATTGACGCACGAGACACACCGCTGCTTTATCGAGGATATTACCTGAATAGGAGACATTTATTTTCTCATTACTTTAACACCATATTTCTGCAGTTCAGACTATAATTGAAATAAAAATAGAAACCCTAAACAGGTTACAGTTGCTAGGGACACATCTTATGCCCCTGGCCAAAGACTTCCAGATGGTGAGGACCGAGCACAGTACAGCTCTAACTCTTTCCTGTTCCTGACAACTCAGTTTTGCTCATGCTATGTTGGTGACGTGGCTTCTTGGTCAACTTGTCCCATCAGTGTGAGGTGTATGGCAAAATTAACGTGCCAGCTGGACATAATATATGGTTATAATTCTATGTGTCCTTGTTTACATGTCCCTTTTGCATTGGAACAAATCATTCTAGTAAACCAAGAGAATCCAGTCTAGAGTGTTCAGATCCAGATTCCTCCCCAGTTCTGCATATAAAACACCGGTGTTGTGATTTCTAGATGAGAACTTTGAGGGAGGGTCAAGTGAGGATTTAATCTTCAGAAGAAATTCTGCTATTTCTTTTGATTCACCAGAATGTATGAATAGTTGGATTTAAGTTAACTCAGCTAACTTTATACTGAAACAGATGAGGACCATCCTTGTATGGTCCATTCTGCTGGCTGAGCAACATCACGTTCTATGGGGCTGGCAATTTTTGGTGAAAGAGTAACAGTAGCAGCTGGGAGGCAGTAACTTCAGCTTCCACAGATGTTCCAGCAGTGAATAACTGCCTAAGGCAGCAGCTTTGATGCTTAAGTGATGGAATGTTCATCTTAAAAACTAGAAATTAAGCTACTAAAATACATAGGCATCTTTTCCAAGTGTTACTTGTTAACACAGTTCATTGGCTTATGTGACTTGTAGCTATCAGTAAAAAACTGGTTTGCTGTTTACAGTGAAGCACTTTAAGAAAGTAAAAGTAAAGCATTTTCAACAAAATCTCTTGATAAAAGAAAAAACCAAGTTTGAGTAACTTTTCACTGTTTAGTGCTAGTCACATGAAAACTGATTCTACAACATTCTTAATACTCGTATTAAGCATGACTGAAGATGTTTAACTCTGCAGGACTGATCACTGGACACCCTTTACTATATTATACAATGAACATATCTCTTGTGATGCTTTGAAATGTAATGCTGTCAAGGCTATCTGTCTGCTAGATATAAATCAGAAATATATTTTGCCTGCTTGCTTTCTACTTTAAGAGAGCCTTGAGATTCATCTACATCTTTCTAATGTTTCTAAGACTGTGGCGTAATCAATATTTTTGCTGAAGCTTCTAATCAGAAGTAATTGTTCACTCAAGGGGGTATAACAGAGAAAAGTTGCAATGATTTATGATAAACTTAAGTTTCTTACAAAAATTGGTATATATCACGCACTTTTTTTTACATTGTGGTGGTTTGACCTTGGCTGGGCACTAGGTGCCCACCAAGCCCCTCTGTCACTGCCTCCCCCTTCTCTTCTCAGCTGGACCAGCTGAAAATAAGATGAAACTTGTGGGTTAAGACAAAGGCAGTTTAATGAAAGGAAAAGCAAGGCCATGTGCATGGAAGGAAAAGAAAACAAAGATTCATTCTTTACTCCCCATCAGCAGGTGATGTCTGGCCCTTTCTGGGAAGCGGGGCTCCAAATACATAGTGGTTTTTCTGGAGGACAAGCTGATGTGCCCCCCCCACTTCCTTTTTCTGACATCATATGGTATGGAGTATCCCTTTGGTCAGTTTGTGTCATCTATCTTGATTGTGTCCCCTCCAAGGATCTTGTCCACCCCATCTCATTGCAGGGGGGATGTTGAAAAAACCATCCTTGGTGTTGGGTGAGCTCTGCTCAGCAGTAGACACAACATGGCTGTGTTATCAGCACCTTTCTAGCTCAGCACAGCACTGGGAGGGCCGCTGTCAAGAAAATCTACTCCACCTCAGTCAGATCCAATGCATACATGAGGAAACTTTCTTCTAGGGTATTTTCAAAAGAATTTTCAAGTTACTAGTCAAAAACTTTTGGAAAATATTAGCTGCTCATTCAGATCCCATGTATTAATCTTTGTGGTGAACAAAAAAAAAAAAGAGCTGCACATGTGTAACAAGAAAATCAAGAACATTTCTCCATATCTGTTGAAACAAGTTCACATTTAATAAAGTTCTTCATAAGACTATTTCCACAACCTGTGTCAATTGAATATATACAAGTTTAGAAAGGAAGTTTATAAAACTATCTCATCTAATTTCAACAGTAAAATAATTGACATGTCTAAATGCCTCAGTGGCAAACCAATGGTAGCGGTAGCTCTGTATGCATAGAAAGGGTAGCTTTTCATTCTGATGAAACCTGCGTATTCTCTGAATTTCTTCCTTGGTGAAAAGGTTGCTTTCTATTAGTTTTTGTTCTATTGCTTCCAGTTAGTGATTCGGTTTTTGTAGGGGTAAAAAGAACAACATAAAAACCCCTCCCTGAATGTTTCCCATTAGCTCTAGCAGCAGAAACAGTTGACTTGTAAAGAAAACACTGCACCTGACCAACTAAACAACTGAGGGCTCCAGGTAGGTCAGTTGCTTTTGCTTGTAAGGCTGGAAATGGAAGTTAGGGTAGCAACGTATTTCAGATATTGATACATCAAGGAAAGTGGATGAGGCATTTTTCAGAGCATCTGGTTCTGTGGCTGGATGGACACACAGATGGAGGAGTTCTGAGTGACTGAACATTACTGAGGTTATTCAGCAAGCTGGCACAAATTTGTTTCTCCGCTAGGAAGCCTGCAGTAGAGCTGTAGGCCATTGCAACTGAACACCCAGAACTAAAAGGACAGAAGGTAATAGACGAATACAAGGAAAACTATATTAATTAATAATTTTAGAAGAGTAACTTATAAATTAGAATCTTAAGATAGCTAGTTATAGAGGAAGTTTACACTTGAAGAAAAAGTAGGAAAAGGTACAAAAGCAAATTGCTCCATTTATAATCCAAATGACAGTAGATGCAATAGTTTTCGCAATTTATGATACTTTTAGAAATTAGGACTCATCCTACAAACACAAATCATTACAAGGAGACCAACCAACCAAAAGTAGTTTTCTTGACAGTAGCTGTCCCAGGATGGTGTCTGCCAAATTATATTCAAATTAATGAAATTTTGAATTGCTTGTTAAGACACTGAATGACCCTTTTGCAGAAGGGAACCCATTGCTTCTAATGGTTTTAGCTTATCCCTCCCACCCCTTCTGCATTACCCATTTATAAATTCCCTGATTTCTGGCAGTTTCTGTACTTAAGCTGTATAATTTAGCATCGTAAATAGCTGAGACTGGCAAGCAGCATGTAACTGATAACATCCAGCAATCTCTTTTATGTTTTGGGGTAATTGTAAGCACAGAATAAAACTGATTATTTCAGCATATGTAGCAATAGTCCCAAAAGTTGGTTTTAATTTTAGATTTTGCCTATAGTCAATAGGAAGAGGATGGTACTCTATTGATTACCCTCTACTGAGGATGGAGGGAGCCAAGAAATACCATAACTGTACTTACAAAACATTCCCATGAATCTCTTCGGTGGTACTTTGTGTGACTGTGGAAAAAAAGCTGGATTTGTATATCGCCTGCAAGCTCACTTCACTGTTGAGTACTTTATTTATCCATCCTCCATGAATGATGCAGTTTGTTGTCATGTTTGATTGTTAAGACTTTCTACAAGTGTTTTTAAGGCGTAACTCCATTTGGAATAACTTTAAGGTTATGCTGTCCTTAAGGCGTCAGTAGTAAGACTCACTCCTATTTTCACTGAAGTGTATGTAATGTAGAGGAAGACGGTGTTGCCAGTGAACTAAATTCTTCAGTGTGGAAGAGAAGAGAGTCCCAGTGAGCAGACTTTTGCTCATTTACTCCCTGCAGAGAAATGACATTTGTTCTCTACTGCATTTTCTCTAGAGAGGACCAGTTATTGGCTTATGTCGCAAGCAGTCTACCGTTCCTCAGTGATATATTCCTTAAGGCATACATGGATCACTTTCAATACTCAGTGATCCAGATTCAACCCTTATTGATTGTTTGAATGTGCTGTGGCTGTTGAGAACAGAAATTGTTCTCCTCTATGTGTTAAAGTTCATCTGTTTTTCTTCCTGATGCAGCGCTGTTAGGTGTTTCTCCCACTGCATGTTGGGTGTGTCTATGGATGTATCTACATACATACGTATCTACAGATATATGCTCATATCAGTAAAAGGCTTCAGTGGCCTTTTACTATTAATTGTCTGGACCTAATTTTACCCAGCCCCCTGCCAATGATACCGAATTAGTCTAGATAATCAGAATGGCAAAAGCACTCCTTCCTTCCTTCACCCACTGCTGCTGGTTTGAGGACAAGTAGCAGACTATATATATATATATAAATTAGTAGAAAATATTGCTATTTTCTTTGTTGCTCTGAGGATGGGTAAAGCAACCAAATTCAAGACATGTTGAGGGGAAAAAAATTGCAATGAGAAGTTGCTGTAAAAATTTGATGGAAAGCATATCCCCTCATAACTTGTATCTCTATTACTGGAGTTCACTGGTGACGTTAATTTTTTCTCACTCCTAGAATAGAACTTGTATTCTCTCTTCTGTGTAAAGTTTTAGTATTTCTGCTCTATTTTGCTTTTTGAAGGGGCCTTTGTTGGGATTAACTGTATAAGAATACAGTAAAATAATGAACTGCTGTGGTACCTGTCGGGGTGAGCAAGCCTCATTAACTTGGCTTGGGCTCTGCGGCTGCATTTCAAGAATACACAGATTATGATACAGTCGGCTAGAACTCAGCACTGACTGGAACTAGTGTTTTTATTCTCGAGGTGCTTTGGTATTGCAGTATTACAGTTGTGCCGGGATTGAGCACAAGGGGGGGGAAAAATTAAAAAAACTTGCAAACAGTCTCAAAGAATGGGAAGATGACCCATTTATGAACTTACTCCAGCCTGGACTCATGGCATTTTTAGCTTTCCTGGTTAAATATATTAAGCCAACTGTTCTGGTGCTTTACACAGTACATTAAACAACTTAATCATACTGTCCTCTCTTGCATTAATAAATTTAGCATTTGTATTCCTGAAGCAGCTGTTTTCTTCTTTTGCTCTATTTTAGTTCTTCTTCAGAATACAAATTCCAGCTCATTTCCATTTTTACCAGACCTAACACTTTACAAATTTTCTTTTCCTGTTTGTCTTTTTAACCCTCTAGACCAAAACCTGAGTTCTTTATTTTTTCAATAAACAGACCCTTTGTTGTTAAATATTTCCCAGTATTCTTGAACACCCTTCTGGAAGGAGGATGTTCTGGGACAATGTCCTTGAGACAGAAGAGCTTGTTCCTCTTCTTGAATTTTATTCTATTGATTGCTTTCATGAAGAACTAATTGCCATATTTTCATGAGTACATACTCATTCTGTATGCGCCTCAGTTTTTACACATCAAAGAAAAAGACAGACTACAGTGTTGGAACTTTTAAGATTGAAATTAATAGTCTATGCTTTGTCCTTTTGAAAACCCCAGATCCAAAATATCATGAATTTGGCAGTTTCAAGTTGGTCATCACTGCAGATATTGATCCATCCCACCCATAACTGCACAGCTAACTACTGCACAGTGAAGTCTGCTTCTTTTAGAAATCTGAAAAAGATTGCTCAGAGGAGCTAAGGTTAAATCTCAGGCTTAGATCAAATGCTTTAAAATGGATATTGTTTATCAAGACTTGTTTTAAAAACTCTGGGCTTGTAAAGGCTACAGGTCTTTTCTGCTCTTCACCCCACCTCACCAGTGAGTAGGCTGGGGTGCATATGAAGTTGGGAGGTGACTCAGCCAGGACAGCTGACCCCAACTGGCCAAAGAGATATCCCTTACCATCTGACATCATGCCCAGCAATAAAATCTCAGCATAAGAAGGAAGGGAGGAAGGGAGAACATTCAGAGTTACAGTGTTCACACTTCTCAAGTAAGCATTACATGTGATGAAGTCCCGGTTTGCAGAACAAGAGTTTGGGAATTCTCCCTTGATTCATTGAAAATTCTGTTGCATGAATCCTTGTGACAAACTCCTGTTGCCACTCAGAGAGTGACCAATCATCCTGCTGAAGAGATTTGATTCCACCCTGTGTTACCATATGCCAAGGGGATGGTTACTTTTATTATTCTTTATGAACACAGTCTCTCTGTGCAGCAAGGAGATTAAGCACGGGATGGAGCTGGGGAACCTTGTAACAGCTTAGAGATTCATTTTGCAGTGCTCATTTGCTTTGACCCATTATAGAAGTAGGCTGCTGACCGGAGCTTAAGATTCTGCATTTCTTATGTGCATTCTACAATGAATGTTATGTGCACTGTGTGAAGGTGCAGTATATCTTAACGCAGGAGGGAGCAGTTTAGAAAGAATTGCTTGTAACTTTTTATGTTTTAAACACAGCCTTCCTGGGATTTTTGCATACTATCGTCAGGCCAAACCATCATTTTAACACTGTAGGAATTAACAAAACACGTTCCACAAAGGCTCAAGGAAGCTGTCTGAAGTTCCAAGATTAGTAATGCTTGAAGAAAAACTTCTGCAAACACTGCAGGATGCTGCAAATTGTAGCACTGGAATCTATTTTATTTTAGCTGACTACCATCTAGTGTTCTACTGTTATTTTTCCTTAGATCCTGTTTTTGTGTGCTGCACAAAGGAAAGCATATGTTTTATTGCCTTTACTGTGCCAGCAAACATGCAGAATAAGAATGACTGATGTTCTGTGAGATTTCATATCTTTCATGATATGATTTCTTTAACAGCCATTCTTACTCTTCTCCCTACATATTTTTGGTGCTGAATGCAATTCATCATTTCACATCTTGTTTTTTAGTGCCATTCTCTGTGTTTTCTACATTCTCTGGCTTGGAGAGTTGTTCTAACAACTGTAAAGGAAAAGGGGAGGCAAAATGAGAGCTTTAATTGTTTTTGATACAGAGCTATTTCATCACAGCAGATATTAATAAACCTTAAATAGAAAACTGCATTTTCTTTTATCAGGTCATTATTAAGGAAAGCCTTGGGTCTCAGGGTCTTTCTCCCCTTATCTCCCCACACCAACCACCAAAAAAAAAGAAAAAAAAAAAAGAAAAAGAAGGGGCACATGCATGAGTAAGACACAGGGAAGATTGGAAGATTGCAGTCTTGTCCAAGAAGGACCGTACTTGGAAATGAGGAACTGGTTTGTTATTCCACTCTGCTTGTTAATTCTTTGTTTCCTGTTCTGAGAATTCCCATAAAGATGCCAGTTAGTGGTAAGATTTCAATGCCGGCTGTTGACTGGACAACTGGAACACCTCCATCAAACTTACTTTATAATAAGCTACTTCATACCTGTAATTTCATAGTGAATGTCAGTTTGTTGCACTGAATTTCGCCATTGATAAAAAGGTGAAGGCATTTTAATTATATTATACTACTTACAGATCATACTTTTAACAGGACCAAACTGATGTAGAGATTGTTACACAGGGAGAGTGACAGTGTTTACAGTGAAGAGGTTAAAAAGCCCAACTTCCAATTATAAAAGTTGCTTTTCTGCCTTAGGAGGTCACTACCTATATAAAGAAGTTACTGCAAAGGGTGGCAATGAAAAGGAATGAGTTGAAGTGATTTTTATAGAAGTCACACAGCAGGTCAGAGGTAGAGTGAGGAATAAATTTCAAGTCTTGTGAGTCCCAGCCCAATGTCTTTGCAGCAAATTCTGCTGTTCTAGAAATCTCATTACTTACTGAACAGACCAGAAAAATATAAAAGCTGGGTTATGCACACTGTGCCTGTTGGCAATCACTGTGCTCTGTTGAAAAAAAAATAACACTGTATTAAATCTAATTAACCTTCACCTATCTCTGATTACAAAAAAAAAAAAAAGAAAGAAAGAAAAGAAATCCATGAAATGTCATCTACACCAGCATTTTATGATCTCCTCTGAACTAAACACAACTGGAATCTAGTCATGGGGGAGCCATAGGCACTTGCTGGCAGAGACAGCAACACAAATGTGTCAAATGCACTGAAGGACGAGGCTAGGAGGGCTGAGCCTGCGTTTCTCTGGGGTTTTCTAGTTCTCAAGATTTGGGGACTGTGCTTTTTTTTAATTGGGGAATATTGCCTGTTATTAATTTTTTTTTATGCACTCTTTTCTTTGTTTCACTACTACCCCATTATCTTTTCAAGCAATTGTTTTATCTTTTCCCATTTTTTTTTTCCTTCATCACTTGTCAACTACGAGGAGTGTGGTGGTTTGGACTGTTTTTTTAATCAATGCTCAGAAACCAAATAAGCAACTTGTAACTCTAACAATTCCACAAAGAACACTTTAAAGTTATATAAGGAGTTACATACATGTCACTCTATTTATAGGAAAATGATACACAAGCTTACTGAAATAACTTTAAAAATCAGCTGAAGTTACTGTTGGTTTTTATAGTTTTACAGCACCTAGTCTAAAGCACAGTGGAGAGAAAGGCTTTCATCATAAGCACTTACTTGGGGAAAAGTCCTGGCACAGGCTGGATAGATTAAGAGTCTATCACAAAATGTGGAAAAGCTTGTCTAGCTTTCATTAATGCCATCTTCTCACTTTGTCTTGATTCCCTCCCTGAAGGCCAGTCTGTGAGTGTGGACAGACAGCTGCAAAGTAATTTGCAGCTAGCTGACAGTCAGTGGAAAAACATCCCGAATATCTAAAGTTTATTTTGAAAAATAATTTAAAAATCACTTCTACTGCAGCACTGAGATGTATAGGGCACACTTCACAAACAGACCAGGACAAAAATACTCAAGCATAGCCTAGACTACTCCAAAAAGTTGAGTTTCTCAATTAGAATTGAGACACAACATTTTGTATCGTGTGACCCATAAAAGGCTCTTTTTTTAAAGAAGAGCTTTCCTGTGCACTAGTCTAAGATCGTTATGACGCAGATATTTTGGTGGACACATTAAATAGCTGGGATAGAAGAACATGGAGAATATTCATTCTACTGCAGTTGGAGATGGCTCCAATCACCCACAGATAATGAAAGAAAAGAAACAGTTTTGATAGTTAAAGCACAGTTAGAGGTCTCCAATGTTTTCTCTGTGCTTCTTTTCTAAGTATCATAATGAACTATGTTGCTAGGTAGAGAAGAAGACTGGGTTGCTGCTTTGATAACCATAGTTACTGGTGCTAATAGACATGACCAGTCTATCAGTTTCTTATTTCTTGCTTTGTAAAGCAGTCACGTATCTAGAGTGCAGCAACATTAAAAAGTTTCAAGAGAAAGATGGCCCACATAGATTTGAGATGTTAGTTTAAATTCAGATACTTTCTACATAATAAAACTACACACAGATGTACGGACATGAAAACTGTTAAAATTTATCACCAGTAATACTATAGATCATTATATTTGGCACCTAGTGCAAAGCATACCTGTGAAACAGGAATTAGCATCTAAATGACTAAAACTCCCACAGAGATGATGGAATGTATTTATCAATTAACTGACAAGCTGATACCAAAGACCAATACAACTGTAACCCCAGCTTTGTCATTTTAAAATAACAATAGCAAGTAAAGAGCATACATGAACATGAGCCTTAGGTACTGTACTGGGCGTATGTGGCAAGGCTTTGGTAGCTGGGGGGAGTGGTGCTGTAGGAGGGGTCTCTGTGGGAGGAGGTCAGGGTTGCCCCAGGCCAGGCACAACTGACTCTGCAACGGACCCAACACAGGATACAGCCAAGCCCATCAGCAAAGCTGGGGGTGCTCTGTGAAAGTGTATTTCCAGCAGGGCAGAAGTGCTGAAGAGCAAGAAAGAGAGGAGGGAACCAGTTGGTCAGAGAAGGCAGGAGGAGGTGCCTTGTGGTGCCGAAGCAGAAACCCCTGCTGCAGCCTGTGGAGGGCCCTTTGTTGAAGTAGGTGGCTGTTTCCTGAAGGGACAATGGTCTGTGGAGAATCCATGCTGGAACCAAGGAAAAGAGTGAGAAGGAAGCAGCAGCTCCCACCTTACCAGTGCTGCCCAGAGGAGTGATGGTGGTAGAAGAGTTGGGTGTCAAGGGGTGAAGCCTGAGGAAGGGGTGGGCTGGGGGATAGGAAAGGCCTTTTACTGTTCATGTTTCTTGCAACCTGAATTTATTTCAATTTGCAATAGATTAAGTTCATTTTCCCAAAGTCTGTTTTGCCTGCAACAGTAGCTGGTAAGAAATCTCCTTGGCTTTATCTTGACTTGTGAGCTTTCTTGTCGATGTTCCTCATATTTCCACCCCTGGTCCTGCTGAGGGGGTCCTTTCCAAAGAAATGGTGCAGTAACAGACGCCTGGTCATGTCCACAAGGACAATTGCAGCGCTTTCCACCTGCTGCTCCTCAAATTCCAGTGCTGTGAGTCTTTCCCAGTTTGGCACTGCTGAGTCAAGTTCTCTGTGAGCACTGTATTACTGATTTCACTCCCTTTTTATCCTGCATAAATAGCACTATAAAACATAATAAACAATGTAATTTTAATGTTTCAAACCTGCATTTGTTTAACTCATTGCAATCATAAATTGCTACTCTTGAGGAATACATTCTGAGGTGCCTAACTAGGCACTTTTGAAAAGAAAATGAATTAATAAAGTATTCATAGCTTTTTCCTTTATAATCCCAGTGCAGTGAAACACAGTTCTCTGTGGTGTGACACAGTTGCATACTTTTCACAGTGATAATGGTGAATGCTAAAAGGTGATGTTTGAAATATCTACTAACTTGCCTGAAGAGTGCTCTGAGTATTTTCTGAATCACTTAAAGCCATCTTGTTTCAAGAAGTAGGACACTGAAGAAAGAGTTACAAGATAATACAGGTTATGGGTATTTTTTTTGCAAGGGAGTGTATAGAAAGGTGTGTTTAATTAAGTTAAAATTAACCACTTAGATGCTGCCACTATTAATAGTAGCTTCTGACTGAAGAATAATGTGCTATTCTGAATGAAGGAAATTAATGTTGTAATGAAGTGATCTTGACGTGTTGGATTAGGCAGGTTGAAGATCCAGAAAAATAATTTACAGTTGCTCCTAAATTATTAATTGTTTAGACAGTTAGAGTCTGTAAATTGTTCACTGGTCCAGGAACGACCAACTCAGCCTTACAATAACCAAAATTGTAAACTCTCGAAATAACTGTCTCGTTCCCTTTTAGTATCTTTAAGTGCCCACAGTTATTTATGTCTTACTATAAAGCCATTCATAAAGTCATTTAAGGAATATTAATGAATTAACATATTTAGCAAAGTATAATTCATGTCCAGTCCTACTATGTCCAGGAGGAGATGTTCCCATCATGTTCAGTTTTCTGTCTGGAAAAATTAGATTAGATTTGAATACAGTGAAATTGGAATTGAAAACTCACAATGAATCAGGTTTATTATTATGTCAGATATTATACAAATGTCAAGAGGAAATATGACAAGGTGTTTTGTTTGGTTTTTGGTTTTAACACAGAACAGGTATGAATGATGTGTCTGGAATAAACTTGACTGGGAAATGCTTATCCGTTACATAAGTCAGGAAGTAGAAACACCTCTGAGGAGGATGAGTAAGCAAAATTCATTAATTTAAAAGGAATGTGAAGGGTTTACATGATACAGTTGCCTCCAGTAATGAAACACTGCATTTGGTGAGCCACGAAACCTTTTCAGACCCTGTGTTTGTAAGGATTGTGCAGAAATTCCTTCTCAACTGTGAGCTAACAGATAAGATGTATTGCCCAGCTCCTGAGCAGACTGTGCTTATTTTAGTGATGCTTACATGTGCCATGCTATCTATCCTGACATTATTCTTTTACAAATGTTAAATCTTTCAGGAATTTGTACATATTTTCTTGGTACATTTTACTTTCCTGCCATGAACAGTATGAGCTTTGTAACTTGGAGCTTAAAACCAAGTGGAGGTGACTGTTATTAGCTAGTGGTACAGATTCCACTTTTCCCTGCTCCCAAGGAAATTCAGAGCAGTAGCTGAGGCTGAACCCTGGGAGGTCCCTTCTGTCACTCACAGATCTGTATGTCAGATTACAATGGAAAATGGTGGTGTTCAAAGATGGGGAAAATGTCTGGACCATGTTCTTTTATTTACTCATTTGGGAAGAAACTCCTTACCTTCAGAGAAAGGGGAAGTTAAAAAGGGCTTGGTCGTACCAGTTTTTATACACAGGCCTTCAGCCACATAGGGCTTGGTGCAAGTTTGAGAGTATCAATAGCTTCGGACTACAGCTGCAGTTTTCCTTTTCAGTATTTTGTTCCAGCTGCTGGTAGAGAAGGGGTCCACATATAATTTGCTGTTTTCTTCTTTCTGTTGTGGTAGGAGCTGCTCAACCAAACACTATATATACACATACACCTGGCATATGAAAGACAACTTCTGTTTCTGACACAGGATATGTATTAAGTCTTTTATCACAACTTCTGAAACAAATCAGATGGACATGTTTATTAAGATACCTAATCTGAATATTTTATTGAAGTAAAACAAGAAAAGGTTAATTTTTCTAACATTGTGTATGAGCTACAGTGTTAAGAACACAGATCAGTGTTTTTCTTAGGTCTCAAACCAGATTGACAGAATGTGTCTGAATAATGGACGTATAGCACAGCTTTATGTGCCTGTAGCCTCTCTGTATATACCTCAGGATGCTTTACAGGCAGTCCTGAGCCAGCAGACTAAGGAAGATAATTTCAGGATATATTCAATATGATCCTGAGGAAGGGATGGTGTATCAGATGCTCACAAGGGACCATATTAGACGTTACTAGATGAATTCTCTTCTGTTTGCTCCTGCCTTTTCTCTTGGGAAGTAATCACTGCTCGCTTCTCTTTCCTGCCATGTGAAAAAACCACAAACCAGACCCCAGGTCTGCCAAGTAACTGTTCGAGTCAGTGTAAATCAAGAACGACTAGGTGCAGGTGTTGTGAACAGAAGGTGAAAGGAGTGACACAGCCACGAAACTGCTCCTTTGTCATTAGATGAGTTTGAAAAGAGATGGAGATTTTTGCACATTTGCTCCTAAAATCTACGTGGCCCACTGAGAAGTTTAAAATATTAGTATAAATGCACCAGGTCTCAATTAATTATGCCTGCACTTATAGCTCCCAAGGCTTTCCAGTTAAAAAGATAAGTAGGAAAAAAAAAAAAGGCCAAATGCTGAAAATAAAACTAAGATTCCAGAAAATTAATGGTTGATCAGTAGTGCTGTAAGGGTTGTGATTTTGTCAGTGTGTAATCATATGACACAAACACAGTCACACCTTTATGTCTAAAATAAAAGTGAAAGGCAAACCCTTGCTATTGGAGTTGGCCAGGTTTTTTTCCAAGATCAGTTTCATCAGAAAGTTACATTTTAATAAAAGTCTTTAAGAAAAAGGTCAGTTTCTAATAAAAAGGGAAAGTTATTCCAGGTTCATCATGAATACCTGATAATGAGAGACCTAGCAGGCTGGTTCTTAACAGCATTCATTAAGGGGTGAGAGAAGCAAGATCTTAGGTCTGATTCACTGCCTATTCCTGTCTTCTCCCTCAGAAAACTTCAGGTTAGCAGAAATAGAGAAAGTGAGTAAGGAAAAAAGAAAATTCTGCATAGATGTCTTTGAGCAATTCTTCCAGCTCCAGCCACGGCTTACATTAAGCATGACCCCTCCGTACGGGTTCTCCCTCACTTTTTATCACTACCTACTTAATTAATTTACAGCATTTTTATTTTCAATATTGCCTCTTTACTTTTGCCACTTATTGCCACTTCCACTTTCAGTGAATGAATAGGGAAGTATCTGGTGATCACCGAACCCTGAAATAGCCATACATGTGAGTCTATATTTACATTAAACTGTAAAATGTCTTCCCCTTCCCTTTGTCAGTTCATTCTGTCCAAGCAGATTTGCTCTGTACATGCTGAAGCTTTGAGTTCTGAGTGCTCTCAAATTTTTCTTCCAGAATCAAAAATAAAATCAATTGTCGTTAGGTCCTACTGTAAAAATCCTATTTTTGACTGGAGAGAGAGCAACTATTTTGCTAAGATTGCAGTTGAAGTCGAGCCCCAACAGAGTGGCTCATTAGACCACTGCAGCAAAGAACTATTCTCTTAGACAAGAGGCCAATAATAGATTCAGCTATAGATTTTTCTCTTATTTCATCTTTGTTAGATATCTTTATTTTCAGAGGGGATCATGTAATGCCTCTGACTTTTATCAGTATAAAGCAAAAATACTGGTAAAAGAGGTTGGCGGTGTTTGACGGCACCTACTACAGTTTGCAAGCATCTGTTCTTTGTCAGGTGTCTCCATATATTTGATTTCTGCCTTTAGCAACTGTTTCAAGTCAAAAAGACAGGCCTTGACTTGTATAAATTAGTACTGTTCTGTAATCAGCAGTTGGGAAACCTATGTGTTCAAATAAACCTACCACCCAATTCATAGGCCATAATTACACTCTGCTTAGCTTTCCAATTACAGAGCTGCAGGCTCATTTACAGGCAACACAGTGAACAGCTCCGTCTTTTGCTACAGACAATAAAAGGTTGTTCTTGTATTAAAAAATTATCTTGGTGAAGAAGCAACAAATTAAACCAACTTTACAGCATAAATGCCATATAGCGTTTGCATCAGAAGGACAAAATGTTGATAGGAATAATTTGGGAGTTGTCTTAGGATATTACTAGTTTAACAATAACAAAAATCCACATGCAAATGACAAAAAATATCCAAGATGGAGAGTTGAACTCACATGCTTTTAACAAAGGTGATGCCATGATAAAAGCAGGCCCAGGAGCATACACCACAAGTCGGTTTTGCTACTTCCATACTTATTTAGTATAAAAAGCAAGACAAATACCTAAAAGCTATGCTGGCAGGGCTATAGAAGTTTGTGAAAATGTCAGTATTAAAACCCATGTAGGTCTCCAGCCATGGCATGAGCAAATATGAATTTGTAACATTTTATATCAGTGCAAAAATGTAAGTAACGCATGGCAATACACATTCCCATTCATAGGCAAATGCTGTCAAAGAGGCGTTGGAGACCTACTTTCAGGATTTAAAAAATGCCCATAGGCAGCGTAAATGATGGATAGAAGCAGTATTTTATTTTTTTAGGATGAGCTTAGAAGCTTAATCCTTTACTACTGCTTCTTCATTCTTTCTCTCCACCTCTCTTGTATATCAAACATACAAATACAACAAATTCAAATATCACATGAAAGAAATTTCAGTGTACATTTCATACCTATGTAACTGAATAGCTGTAATTTATTTTAAGGGCCTCAACTCATATCTTTTGAATACCCAGATGATGGAGACATACACTAAATCAAGTCAGACTTTATAACCTTTGTCTCTCTCGAAAAACCAAGGAAGCCTTTCAAAATAAAGTGGACCTTGGCTGCAGTGAGGTTTGGCAAGTGTTCCTGACTGCTGCAGCACATTTGTAGCTACACTGACAGTGCAGATTCTCTAGACATTGAAGCATAGCCAGGTTTATCACATCCTCATTCTTGATGTTTGAAAATTAGTCTTGTTCCTCTCTCATAAAAATCCTTGTAGCAGAACCAAGTATTCAGCAGTTCTCTGACAGGAGACACTATTATTTTGGAAGCACAACTATTTTTCTTCAAATTATCTTGTTGACAAGAGGAAAACCGTGCTCGAGTCACTCAGAATGTTTCCTGCTACATGACCAAAAAATCCACTCTCACTTGCAATTTTAAGATGCTGTGCTTTTGCGGAGGAATGAAGATTATAAACTGACATCTCTACGCCACCTCATATCTTTGTATCTCAAAACTACTAAACTACGGGTCAGTTCTTGACAGCAATTCCAAATCTACTGAAAGGCTCAAAAAATAGCTTTTGTCCCAATTTTGACCCATCTTCAGATTGACATCCTTCTCAGTTTAAAGGTTTAAAATGCCTCTAAGTGTTGGTATAAGTTTTCCATTACAAGAGAAGATAAAAATAAATATAAGATTTAAGCTCTATCTCTTTGAATTAGAATAAACGAAAATCAAATTGACATTGATGCTTTAGTTTTAAGTGCTCTGCTAGTGGATTCATGTTATGAAGCATTACAATTTAAGGCCAGAAAAAAGTGTTCAGTTTATCTGCTTTCACAAAAAGAGACAGGTGGAAAGCAGCAGAATTGTTATCCTTTAATTTAAAAACTCCAAACTATGTTCAAGTGTGTTGAAGCTTTATGCAAGTTTATGTCCAGCAACAATGAGTGAAATGCAGGTGGTGGTCGTGCCCTCCCCCTTCCTGTTCCTTCTCAAAACCTGCAGTCCTTCCCCGAATGTATAGTTGGCAGTCCTGCCAGCATGCAGCAAAAATGCCTATTATTCCATAAACAGCAAAAAGAACCCCAAACAAGGTCCTACCATCCTCTCCCCCTCACCACCAAATCCCCCACATTTCTGCAGTGCAGCCAGAAACCCACGTCCCAGCTGCAGCAAATGGAATTCTTACAAAGCTCTATGGAGAGAAGAGGGGGATGGAGTGGTATTTTTGCTTTGAAGCACAGGACTTCAAGTAAAAAGTTAGCTCTTCTATAGTTTTTGTCCCTTTTACGTTATTTTAAGTGTAGTTGTTTTTTCCAATTTTCAGAAGCTATTCTGAGCAATACCCTTTCCATGGAATGCTGCAGTAATGCTCTTGAGTATAGATTCTGATTAAACACTGGTGAGCCTTGCTGTCAGTAGCCTATTTGCTCGCCTCTCTTCAGAGACAAACAGGGGCTTTACATCTGTGCTTTTCTCTAAAAGCAGCTAGTGACATATGAAAAGATTTGATTTGTAAACGTCTAAGGCAATAGACTTCATCTTTATAGCATACAGAGAAAGGAAGCATGAAGTAGTGAATTGCACAGCTGCCTGGAGAAGAACCATATTCTTTTCCAAGATCACCATTTATCAGACAGATGAAACAGGAATATTTCTGTGAGAATTGTCTCAATAGCAGTACAGAATAGATATATACACACTACCTCTTCAAGCATGTGTAGTTTTAATGAGTTTCCACCTGCCAACAACATCTGAAGTTCTGCAGACTCACTTGCCCCTGCTACACCATTTATTTCCACTTGTTGAAGACTTACCATTCAAACAGTACGCTCTAACTTCATAGAGTGGGCTCTATTCCCTGCAGATCAATAATCACTTTTCCTTGTTGTTGTTAGTAAGAATCAATAATCGCCCTTTGCTCTTAGTAAGAATCAGCAATCATCAGTGGTCATCCTTTGTTTTTAGGTCGTGGGCAGACGATAGAAATGTGTATATGTAAAGCTTTCAGTGTCAGCAATATGTGATGTGAAGTATGAGTGAAAGGACAACTATAGCCATAATATGCACAAAATCTGGGCAATGTTCAGATATCTGCAGTCACAAAGAACAAAACCTGAGACAAAGAATTGCTGGAAAATTATTTATACTTTATGAACTTGCATATTTGGACAGTGGTAGCATGTTCTTAGTAGCACACACCTGTTTTCAGCTGTGAAGTCTTACACAGAAGATAATGTAAGGTATTAAGTTCTTTCTCTAACTCTGCAGATGTGCCCAATGCACAGCAATAATGGCATAGGCACCTCTCTTACACTGCTGGGAGGTTCAGGCATTGGGGTAGGTGGGGGCTCTTTATTTTTAGAAATGGCAAATGATTTCAATCAAAAATTCAGTCACTCGTTTTTTTTTTATCCTATACTGGTCAGTTATAGAAAACAAAAAAGGAAATAAAATTATAGGCAGAGCAGTGTTAATAATAAAAAAAAAAAATCAGTGACTAACATTGAAAAATGTATAAAACTTGAAACTGAGCTAGACAAAAAAAGATAACATTGTCCTTTAATAAGCCCCTCTCAGATATTGATTGCTATTTCTCTTAGAAGAGTTTTGCTAGCTATCTGAAAGAAACTGTCCTTTGAGCATAAAACCAGTAGAGACCAATTAAAACACAGAACATTCTCCAGTAACTTACATTGGACAGTCAGAACTGAAATATTTTTAGTGCAGCTTAGGAAGTCAGAGCATTCTGGAAATTGCATACTCTGTTTGATCTTTTTACAGAGAAGTGGGCAGAAGACTCAGAAGAACTAGCATTTATTTGAAAAATTGCTTTTTATATCCAGTAATAAAATATGCAAATATAGAAAATCTTTCCCTATCCCATGTTTAAGTTATCTGAAAAAACTCTCGATGTATTTCTTTAGATTTTAAGTCAATTTTAATTATATGTTTCCCTTTTCATGAAATCAAGAGAGACCTCTCAAAACTTCAATCAAATATTTGAAGATAAATTTCACAGAAAAACAAAAATTAAACTTGCATAAGTTACTGTTTCTCTCAAAGAAGGTTTAAGCACCTAAGTTACTTAGAATCTATAAAATATTAATCTTAGATCATGATATTGCACATAGAATCCAAATTCTTTGGCACAGAGTCACCCGGCAAGGTGGTGAGAATGGGCTTTTTAAGCATTTCAGAAGGGTTTTTCAGTGAAGTATTTAGGTCTGCAGTTGTTCATCAAGGCTCCAATCTCCACATCTGTGCTTTGGAGAGTTCAGTCTGTCTAAACACTGGGCAGTGAGATTCGTCTGTACTCTATTGTATATTAACCCATCTCTGGTTACTTTAAAATTTGAATGGGTTTAAGGAATTTACAGTTCTGCTCTCGCTGAAGAAGCACAGCTAGACATTGGATGCTAATAATCCCTCTGTTTCCGTAGCAGCAGCAAACCAGTAAAACAGGTCACCAGTTCTCTGGCACTGGCAAGGTTGGCAGCCTGACGCTTTTAGCAGCTAATTTGTCTAGCATTGTTCAGCTCTAAATCCAAACTGCTGAAGATAATGTGAATAAATTTTTCCTATTTCCAAAACTTGATTCTTTCTACTGTGTTCTTTCCTGATCTTTATTCTGCCCTTCCTAATCTTTATTCTGTCAACTGCAGTCTGAAAGTCTCCTGGGTCCCCCGCTTCCCCCTCCTGGAACTTCAGACTCCTCTCAGTCCTTTTTACTCACCTTCATATCTGCAGTCCTCTTGAATTCTCAACCTTTAACTTCCACTTCTAAAATTTCTGCAGTTACTTTCCTTCATTCCACCCCATTTCTCAAGAGCCCAGTCAACTGCCAGTGCAAAAAAAACCCTGTTATTTTTTTTCCTACAGTGCTGAAAAGTCTCGAGCTGTGTCTACATATCACAAAAGGTCCTCTTATCTCACCACTTCTGTTGTGTCAGCAAATGCTGTGAAATCTAAGCAATCTGAGCAAGCTTTATATCTCCATCAGGCACTGCTTCATGTCCTTTTCTGCTGTTCAGCTCTAAAACTAATATTCCCACACCAAGGTCACAGTAGCTGTTGCTTTTTTAGGCTGATGTCCCTTGCACACAGATCCAGCCCTACCACGTTCACATCATTATTTTTTTCCACTACGTCAGCAGGGCATTACCAAGAACACAACCTCCCAATTCTAACCAAGAGCCCTTTCTCCCTACTTCTCCTTCCAGCTCTAAGCATTGGGAAGCAGCTGTTGCACTCCAGGACGGCATATTTCCAGTCCTTTCACTTCTCAAAGCTCTGGCAGCCAGTGCATGCTCAGTTAGCCTGAAGAGGTAGTTCATTAAGAGTCTGGACATGTAGATGCTGTGTGAGAACAGACAATATCCAGTCTGATCAGGCAAAATAAGTTAAGGGCTTTCTTACAAGAACAATGTACCTTTCCAGGAATTCACCAAAATTCTTAGTCTTGTCATTTAGAAAATGTGGATAGGTATTCATCGGGTCAGCAAAGGCATAGTAGTGCTAAAAGCCATCAAGTTAGTTTCTGCACTAAAGTCTAAGTTTTCCAAAAAGCAAAGGCTCAAGAGAATGAAGGGAAAACAAAATCCAAACTAAAAAAAAACAAAACAACAAACCAGCACTATGCTGCTGCTTTAGGTTAACTCTCAGAGACATCTGCAACTACTTTGGCTGAAAAAGTAAAATAAAACGAGACATTAAAGGGAATATATGTCTCTCTGTGTGTATAAAAATCTAGAAATGCCACTCAGAATGGAAAAACTCACATAGCTGCTCAGCAAACTTTGAGACAGCGAGAACTACCTGTTACTAAAAAAAGCATCAGAAAACCTTAATGATAGCCATGCTGACAGCCCCACCTAAAATGGGCACACTATCAAGACAGCCAGCAAATATCTCTTCCTAATGGGGCTGTACAAAGTAGTCTAGGTCTTCAGCTTTTGTAAAATGGGAGCCTATTCTCATTCCCAAATGAGGGGGTTTGGGAAAAAAAACCCCAACCAACAAACCCCTACACAATGTCTTGTGCGTTTCCATGACAAGCAGCCTTTATTTGCATTATCTTTTCACAGTAAGCTTTCTTCAGCAGAATCATAACGACCCCCAGGGAAATGCATCAGTTATTCTGTCCTTAGAGAGTACATTTATGCCACATCATTTCTACCTTAAAAGAGGTTGATTATTGTCCTCAGGAGGACGTTTCGGATGCATTACCCTGGCAGCAGCTGCTTCCAAATGTATTTTCATTCTCAAGAAGAGCTGATGACAATACTTTGTTGATAAGAAAATCAAAAGAGTTTTCACAAACATCTAAATTCAGCCATACTAGAAATTATTTGTCACCCTATGAAAGTATCTTTCAGAAGGAAAGCATCGTAGGCTTTTTCCTGGGTTCACAGAAGTTTCTGTTAGTGGAAGAAGAAGAAACTGAAAGTTACTCTCAAAAGTAGAAAGAAAAAACCCAGCAACCTAGTGGGGTAAAACTGGACATCCTACATCACTACTTTATCTGTTTCCCATGCACTTAACACATCTTAAAATATCTTGTGCTCTTTTTTCTCTTCTTTTCTTCTTCTCTTCTCTTCTCTTCTCTTCTCTTCTCTTCTCTTCTCTTCTCTTCTCTTCTCTTCTCTTCTCT